>WHYT01015886.1:191128-227309 GCA_009806455.1 Tetrax tetrax
ACTGCGCGGGGTGGTAGGTTTGGTCACTTGACATATGATTTTTGCTCATTCTGTTTCTAGCCGTGGCTCAAACGAAAAAAAAACCCAGTTCTTCTAACCTCGGGCTGTTCATACAAAATAAAGTTCTGGTCTGAACTACTCTGATTTTACTTTGCTTAAATCAAAACCAACTGTCATTTTGGTTATGGTCATTTGGATACAACCAAAACGATGTATCTCCCCTCCTGACCCCCCCCACTTCCCCTCTTGGGATCCACCTGGGTGAGAGCCAGGTGCAAACCCTTGCCGGCTGAGGATTGCAAACCCGACCCCCCAGAGCCAGGCTTAACAAAACCAAACCCGCACCTCCCGGTGCCCACTCCCGCCCGGTACTTGTTGAGGGCACTGCAAGGTGCAGCACGGTCTGTGTGGGCCTAGGGGCAGTGGGCAGCCATCCCCTCTCTCAGGCAGCGAGGCCTGCAGCTGAAGCCTGGTATTTCTCTCACTGTATTCCAATGTTTTCAGCCGAGAATTACTGGTTTCACTAATACTAATACTTTTGATATTTATTTTTTTTTTAAGCTATGGAAGTAATTTTCCAAGATGATCCCTTGAACAGAATGAAGAACTATTTTATTTTTAAATGCTATAAATAACTGATTATGCATTAAAGTATCAGACCTGATTAAGCATTGGAAGTAGATTTTTCTGAAAAGTGTTTCGGATCATGACTTACCACCATTTTTCACGTGCACAGTCTCGGATTCCTCCTGCGACTTGCCTTATGTTATCTAGTTTTGCCCACGGTACAAATGCGTGACTCATCCCTCTGACTGCCTTTGTAGTAAATACAGTGCATGCTCATGTCGTAAGCAGTCTAGCTCTGGTCGTCAATAAATGTTATTCTTTTGCAGCTGGGGAAAAGCCAGTTAATGTAGACAGATCATGTCTGTTCACTCCAAACAGACACAAAGGAGGATGTGCAGATGCAGTTCTTAAACATTACACCTTTTTGGAAGCAAAGCCTTAAGATTTTGAAACTAAAGGTATGGTCAGCTTGCAAACTAGGCTTTCAAAAAGCAGTCTAGGGCACACCTTGACCCACTGGTAATGTTTCTCAGTTCTGAAATACAGGAGGATGTTCAAGAAGACTGGAAAAAACCCTAATATTATTCTCCCATGATTTAAAAAAAAGCTGAAGATAATGACTTGTTAAATGTGGCTGAATAAAGACTAGCCAGCTTCATGTATGTTTTGGGCAGATGATAGAACTGTGGAAACAAGAGTAAGTCAATGACTGCTAAAGAGTACTAAAGAAGAGCAGTCTCATTCAATGTCAGTGCTTATGCAACTTGATTTTATCATCCTTTATTTTTTGCTGAGGAGATTATGAGTCATCTAAAATTTAGTCATGTAGTTTTGTTCTTCTAGTCCAGGTCTAACTACTTAGCGTTGTTTGGCAGATCATAGAGACATACATAGAAAACAGTCATTCTCATGTTAAGGTGGATCTGTAGAGTAGGTGGGATGAGTTGATCTTTGGAGACACTGGTCTTCTACCAGGAGACAGTCTGGACCAGAAGTCCAGCTCTTAGATGGATACAGTCAAATGAAATGAGTCCTTTCTCAAGCACATACACATAAAACTACGGGTACTACAGAGGTATGACAACTCGGATCATAAAAAGAACAGCCAAACATTCAAGAGAAAAAATTGACACTTTAGAACATTAATAGTGAGGATAACTTTCCACTGAAAAGGTTTCTTAAACATGTGGATGGGACCTCTGCCCTTGACAATCCTGACAATGTTTTTGTTAAGCCTGACTATTCTTCTGAAAGCCAAGCTCCAGTTCAACTCAACGTGAAGCAGGAATTAATTCCTGAAAACTTTATGCTAGGAAAGAAGTCAGATGGCAGACTCTTCTGCTCCTGAAGTCTGACAACACTTCTCCCAATGCTGTCTGGTATAAGCAAGAAAGATGATATAGCAAGAAAAAGACTAAAACTAGGCTGGGATGATAATTTGAAATGAAATGAACTGAAATGAGTGAAAAAGTGTATGTCTTTGGCTGAGGTTGTAGTAGAAAATCATAATAAAGGTTCTCCAGGTACCAGTACCAAGTTCTCCATCATCCGAAAAAGCACATTGTCACATAGGATACAACTTTGGCAGAGTGTAGGCACTGAACATTGAGACAATGATGCAAAAAGTCCCTCATCCTAGCACAGAACCCACAGTAACACACCCCCAGAAAAAGGCCAGAATTTGTGAAGAGATTCCAATTGCATAGCAACCTAAAGATTAAAGTCCTCATCCTACGTTTAATGGAGAGCAGTAAATAAAAAGGTGGGAGAAAAAGAGAAAGTGAAAAGGAAAGAGAGAAGTAGAAAGGACACATGTGCTTGCAGACTTAGAGTCTGAGAGCAGATGAAAGAGGAGGATGTTTGGATTCATTCTTGGTTTTATTTCTTAACCTATGATAATAGCCTACTTTTCCATCTTATGAGGACTTTCCCATAAAAACTTATGGCTGAATACAGGCACAGATATATGCATCCACAGTTATTTCACACAGAAACACAGCTCTTGGAGGCCAGATGTGCATTTGAGAGCACCATCAGAGAGAATTAGGATTTCCATTGGGGATTACTGTGTTTCTACTTCCTGCTAAACTAATATCCGTGAAGCTCTACCTGAAAACACATCCCTGTCCCTGTGTTTTATGCAGCGGGAGTTCACTGATGTACCATGGGCTTGGGAAATTTGTATTCACCTTCAATGGGTCAGAAGCTGAGATATTTTTCTGTTTTTACAGCTAGTTGGAGCACAATACACTGCAGCAAAATTTGTAAAAGTCCTCCTCAGACAATAAATGGGGGCATGTATTTTAAACCATCTGTGTTCAGCAAAGCTGAGTGTCTTAGGTGAGGCATGAGGCAGCTGCTTTTCCCTAGCCTGGTGGTTGCTACTTTGACTGCGTTTACAGAAGTCACCTGGCAGAATATTTATCAGATTGGTGTAAAAAGTCCTGTGAGAACAAAGTGAGATGTTTCTGTTGCTGCATTGCATCATGTATTGTGTAATTTCCATGTCATCATGTGATCTCGTATCATTCTGGTGCCTGGTGGCCCCACTGAGAAGGGAAATGTCACTGTGCCTGGCATGTTCCCTCCTGGCAGAGGAGAGGAGAGGAGGAAAGGTGGTAGTGGCAGGGAGGAAGGGAAAACAAGTACAGATATCCCCATGGGACTTTTCAACTAGTAGGAAAAAGTACCTGGAGTGAAGATTTCTCAAGGCAGAGACTGTCTTATGGAGAAGCTGAAGGAAAAGTGGTAGGACACAGCTGACCTTGGAGACATTCCTAACTGCACCCCTGACTGAGTCTTCCAGGGATCGCTGCTGTCTTAAAAATCAAAAAACCAAAAAGTGCAAGCAGACGAATTCAAAACAGAAAGAGCAAACCTCCTGCTAGGCTGAGCAGCTGGGGTTTGAGTGGCTCTTTTGCTCTGCCTGTGCAGAGAAGAGCAAGTGAACGAAGCTGCTAATGGAGTGCCTGGGTTTGGCTGGGCTACAAAACCCACTAAAATGGCAGAGCCAAGACAGTGACAATATTTTGGCATGACTTTCCAGTGGTCAAAGTGACCCTATATATCATTTTATGTATTTATTTTTCTATATGTATACAGTCACCTCAATGACTTGGCTTGCTTTCTAGTCACGCCAGCCAAACCAGACCTTTTCTGTTTGGCTCTACCTTCAAGCTTTCTGGCATGTCAACTTCTACCAGGAAAGTTGGCTAGAAGAGGAGCCTCTGGTCTCAGCTGGGATGTAGCTGCCTTTTTTTTTTTTTTTTTTTTGCTGCAGTCATCAGGGCACAGAAGGGAGAATCTGTGTTTATTTTTACATAAGAGATGAGGAGAGTAAAGATGATTCAAAAGAGAGCTAAGCAGGAAACAGTAGAGTAGGTGTTAGTTTTCAAACCAAGTACTGTATAAAGTTTTTAAACATAACAGCATAAAATCACATATAGTTTAAAGCTGTTTAATAAAACCACTTACTAGAGCAGTCTCATCTGAAAATGCCTGCTTGCTTTAGCTTAGGAGTATTTAAAACAAGTATTTGTCACCCTCAAGTTGTTTGCAGAAGTGTGCAAGCAGTGGGCTATCTGTCGGTTTCTCCTGAACTACAAATGTATCTAACTGTTTGCAAAAAGAAAGAATTAGAAAAAAAAATGGTGCAAGAGCCACAAAGTGTAAGGATCCACTTTCAGCTTCAAGAATGGCTAGTACTACGTTGTGGATATAATAGTTACTGCTTGCTGTTTGCCTGTGTACTCACCTTCTAAGGGCAGAGCAGTTGCAAGCTATATAACGCTTAATGAAGCACCATCTTAGAGTCTGTGTAAAAACCAGAGATGGTCCAGAGATATCCAAAATGAAGCAATGCTTTTTGACGACTGGAAAGTAGAAATGTCAGAGGAGCTTAGTAGTTCCTATCTCATTGAGAAAGATACCATTCATGACCAAGACAGTATGTTTGAAGGAACTACAGCATGAGGAAATGGAAAATGTTATGCCAGCAACTCATGTTTCATCTTTAATGACATTTTCCCCTGACGCGGGGACGGTGCTGTCAGTCTGATCTCAGATAAATGTGTTGCATGATCTTGTGAAACGGGTAGCTTGATTTCCTGAAGCAAGGAGCAATGAGATGCTCTGATGGTTGGCTGGATTAAAAAAATAAGAATATGCAGCTGCTTCTCACTAGCAGGCTGGGATCCTGAACATGTAACTTACAGATCTATACTGTATTCTTCTGGACCTGCTGCTGGCAGACAGGCTCCCATGCACAGTTCTTTTAGGAATAATTCTTGGAATGAGCTGCCCATTATTACCATTGGTGTTAATTGCCGTATTACTAGGACACTAGAATGAACTGACTGCAGCCAAGACTGTCCCATGGTGGATGGCTGTTGTCACACACGTCATGGCCTGGAAAGACTGCATGTTTAATATAGAGTATATAACAACAACAACAAGAGGTAAGAAGAATAACAGTGCTAGAAATTCAGAGGTGTAAGGCCTTTTAAAACTTAAACAATTAGAGATATGGGCAAGTGTTAGTGAAGCTCAGAACCCCACACTTTCATTTGGGAGGAACAGGATATACTGTATTACTGCTGAATCTTCTAGTGAGTCAATAAAATTTTAGTATCTATAATAACTTATATTTTATATCTGTGCTATGAAATACAGCCTTTTCATAGCTCTGAAAAATTGTTCTAATGCATTTGCAGAGTGACCATGTGTTTGCACTAACTTAAAACTTTAAGAAAATGTTTTGTATATTTATAAGCAACACTAAACAACAACATAAAGCAATTTATCAGGATGCGCACAACCTGGAGCCAAACAAGGGCTGTCTGTCGTTGACTTCTGAACGGTTAAATGCAACATCTGAGTCACAGAATCACATAAATATTTTCGAGAAGTGACTGCTGGCAATCTTCGAGTTCAACTTTGCCTTGGAGTTGGACTATTATTTACACCAGGTCAGATTGGAGAGAGCTGTCTTCCAATATGGACTGAAAGAACAAAATGCTGATATGACTTTTTGGTGATGTGCAGTTATCCAAAGGCAGAGTATTGATTTCACACTAATGTTGTGAGATGCAGATCTATAATTACTATATATGATATAAATTAAATTGTAGGTCTGATTGCAGCACAGGAAAAATAAATGCTTTGCTCCACATCTGGGCTGTGAACAGAAAACATGCATCCTGACTTATTCTTTAACCTTTTTTAAGTGTCGTGAGTTGTTGGACCTTCCATAAAAATATTGCTAGTAATTTTTTTATTGTCTTCATCATTCCCTGATTGTACCTGAAAGTACACAAGTAGAATACATTGATGTAAAATCTACCAAATACCTCCTTTGCCAACACAAAATGTACCCTGTTATCATTCAACATGGCACAGAATTTGGACACCACCCAGGAATGGAGCACAGATAGCGCTACTTGGCTGAGCTGAGTGCTGTCCCTGTGCCCGTGTCTGGGCAAAGAGCAGAGAAAAAATGTCAGCTTAAACTTCAGCAGGTATTTTAGCTCAGCAGATGTATGGTGACTTATAAAACACTTCTGCATTTCTTATCTCTTGAAAGACATGCACTGATAAAGCTGGCAATTGCGCTGAGATACTCATCTAGTAAACTTTGGCATTGCATTTATCATGTGTATAAGCTGAACAGTGAATAGCAGGCTGTGAGGACAATTTCTTAACTCCTTTAATGCTGACCTTTGTTGAACCATCTGTGCTGCCACCAGTATTTCAGTGAGGAGAGACACAGGGCAGAAGTGTGGTTCTATGCCACCCGTCCTGCCCCCTACACAGCATTGAAGTAGTTAACTCTTTGTTTTGCTAATCATCCCCTCCCCTTCACTGTTGGATCATTCTCACACCAGGCAGAAACTGTGAGAACTGGCACGACATGAGCCTTGCTGATGGATCTAGCTCTTTCACATACGAATGCTACAGCTGTGTTTGAGTTCATATTTGCTAGCAAGACAGCCATAAGAAAGATGTTTGAGAGGACTGTCCACTACTGGGTTACAGAAAGAGTATGTTCATTTGGACCTTGGGCACAATTTACATTCATGGTCCTTCAGTCTATTCCATCGCAAGGCTCCAACTGGAGCAAAAATATTTCCTTTCACCTCTTTGTTGACTGATTTGCAGTAAATACTGGAGCTCTTTGTTTCCTCCATAACTGACTGGCAGATTAGATAGGGAGGAATGCTGCAGGCAGCAGACATCCAAGCACCTGCTGCAAGGTCTTGACTCTCAGCATGGCACTACAAGAGCTGATAGTTTGCAAACGTGATAATGGGTACTCAGGGGATGCCATCCAGTGCTATCACTCTTCCTGGACTGTAGCAGCATCTGACCACTGGGCAAGGGTGAAATGATGAGCACTGGAGTCAACCTTAGAGTAGTGCACATGTCAGGAGCTGTAGCTCCTTTTAGTGACCTCCACTGGCTGCAAACCTGTGGGCTCTTCAACATGGTCAAGACAGGAATATGGGAAACCTGGTGTTTTCATGGAGAAAAATAAAAAAAACTAGTTCTCTAACCCACTACTGGGGCGTGCTTTTGATATTAGAATAAAATGAACTGCATCTGTTTAAACCACCTGTGGATCTAGCTCATAATTTTCTGGATCGCAACAAACCACTCTGAAGATGGTTCAGATATAGTGTCAAACAGAATTTGACCCAAGGACTGTAGCAAAAGTCAGAATGTTTATTATCAGTTAATTTGTACACATGCCTGTGGCTCTTTTTCTTGGAAACAACCTCCCTGGGTGACCATGAAATGCTGCTATTTCTGCTGCAAAAAGTACATTTTTCCTGCGGTAGACCAACTTGTCTTGGAAGCACTGCTCAGCTGATGTAGCTGTTTGTTGAACATCCCCTCTTTGTGTGTAGGAACTTCTGGCATAACGTGATAGACAATGTCGCCGTATGGCACCTGCATCCACTCTGTTGTAGCTGTAGGATAGGGGATCAAACTCAGTCGGGGTGCAAGCGAAGGGAATTCTACTGCTCCAGGGAAATGTCCCTGTCACATAGAGGTCTTATTCTCCCCCCACAGAACGAAGAGGGGGAGCTGACTTTGTGATGCTATTTTAAACCATCAGGAAGGAGTAAATAACTGGTCTGGAATTTCCGGACACATTCTAGTGGGAGATTTTTAAGGCTATTTGAGCATTTTGAACTACACTGTTTCCCCCTGAGCCGAAAAATTCTTCCCTGCCATTCTGCACCTTCTATTGATCATGGTTCAAGGATCAAAGTAAAGTGCATTTTGTGAGAAGCAAAGGTTAAAGTCATTCGCAAAGTTTCTTGACTCTGCTGGGAGTTCAGGGGCAAGCATTTGGGCAGCAAATACAGGCTAGAGTCCCTGTGTCCTGCTGCCTGCCGATACTCTGGCATCTGTTCTGAAAACCTTTCTGCTTTGGCAAGGACTGCATCATGCACTAAAATAAAAACCAGCAAACCAGCACAAGGTTTCAAAAATGTGTAAGAAGTCACTGCCCCAGTGTGAAACTCACAGATGTTTTTTTCCCCATAGGGTATTTTTCCTGCATTCACAAATGCAGCAGTTTTCCCTCTTCCCTGCTTGTTAATGACAGGAGGATTTTGTCCCTTGGGTTTAATTAAGCACCAAAAGTCATGGCTTTATTTATTGATAAGCCTTTGCAGGGTGCCCGTTGCTGTAGTATCTGAGGCCACTCAAGCCGTGACCCCGCCGCATTCCTTGGGAGGCAGGGAAAGGTCTCCGGGGTTTATCACTGCCGCCTGGGAGCTCACCCATCACTAACTGAAATAGCGCTAAGTGTGCAACCTGCCGATACCCGAGTCACCGCTGGCTGTGGAGGTGGGCTGATTATTACAATATTTGACTTGCTACGATATGAGACACTGTACTTAGAAAACAGTTTGAGGGAGACTGGATGGAAGAGACAATAAGGCAGAAGCTGTTAATCCCTTTAATGCATGCACAGTAATTGGTATAAAAGCTTATGCACCTCAATATACTTGAGATAGAGAATAAATATCAAAACTTTTTTTTTTTTTGCAAGACCATTGTCAATATTTTAAAAGGTTCTCATAAAACCAAGATCCTAGACTAAATCTAATCTAAAACTTACATATTTTCTGGGTTTTTCCCATTTCTGACAGCAAAAAATTTACCATTTAGGAAAACTCCCAGAAGAGGAAATATTATTTATAGCTCAGCCTTTTTTTTTTCTTCACAGTGCTATGTTGCTGGTAAGCACATACTTAGAAATTAATTGAAAAATAATAATAACAAAAAATTAGTAGAACTTTTCACCTCTCTGAATAGCTTTTTCTTTTCCCTTACCGGTGCTGAATATGGAATGGAGAAGCAGGTGTCATAAATCCACAAAATAATTATTCCCCATTTGCTATATTACATTTTATTTATATTCCCTGGCTGTTATTTTATGTTAAATCTGCAAGTCCTCTTGTTAGATTTTAGCTTCCACTGCGAATATAGCATATAACCACTGTCGCCGCAGAGATTTCTTTTCCAAAGCTTAATTACTCTCTGGTTATGTTCATAAGAGTTTTAAATATTTCTGAGGGGCCTTGGTAACTGTAAATTTTTGCCACAAACTTACTTTTTAATTGGAAATAACTGGTCTATCAGGAACAAAATCATCAGGTGTTTTGCCATTAAAGGTTAAATTGACTTTCATATAAAGCCTGGCAAGGTTTTGGCTTTTTAGGTCCAAGTAACCTGTCCCTCTGTCACATTGTTGGTGTTTGCCTCAGGTTGGAGAGTTTGAAAGAAATGAAATTTTGATCTATCACAGAACCTGTTGCTTTCAGTAGTGAGGACCTGTTCTCGGCGATGTCCTGGGTACCTACCCAGGTAGAGGGAGATGTTAACTGCCATAAGGAACATGTAGTCAACAGGTGATGGAAGATATCAGAGGGAATAAAAGCAACTAGAGGGATTTTCTGTAAAAAATGTGGGCAGCCTCATAAAAGGTGTCTGAAGAGATAGTTCAGCAGAATATAGGAGACCCTTGCAGACAAGCTCAGAGAAGCCCAATCGTGGATTTCTCTTTTCTCTCCTACATTTTAGACAGCAGCATGGTATTGCCTTGGTTATGTTTTTACAGCATCAGACATGGTAGTGCTTGCTTCAGACAAGCTCTCTCAGCCAGGGTGAGAGGCTGCAGACTGTAATGGCATGCTGGCTGTCCAGCTGCGCTGAGCAAAGGAGAGTTGAGCAGAGGCACCCAAGTTGGTGCCCATCAGCACAGACACTTGCAGTAGCCTTAAGTATGGGCCTGAAAATAATATTGCTGTTTGTGCCTGCCCCCACACCACTGCTAAAGAGGATTACCTTTGGTCATGCTAAACTGCTTCCACTTCTGGACTAACATTTTTTCCCATTAGCTTGGGAGTCTCTGAGCCATGCTCCACTGAGTGGAGTAGTCAGAGTAAAATTTCCCTCTATTCAAAGAGCACCACTCTGCAAAACAGCAGTCAAGTGGAACACAAGTGTGCGGAGCCTCCGGGACAGTTGGCTATGGAGAGGGAATAATCTGAGCTTGCATTGGGAGGAACTGCTGTTTCTTTGTCCCACCACAAGCACAATCAGCATCCATAAGACCTTTTCTCTGGTAAACCCTGGATTTCAGTCTCAGACTTCTTTCTTCGTAGTCAAAATTGCTTTGTTTCTAGTTCTTTGCAATTATCTTCATATAAAGATTGAAGCAGATGGGTAAAATTCTTTCTCTTTGTTGATTCCAAAGACTTCAGTTGAGAAGTAATATGAGACTGGCCTGTATTTAGAAAGTTGATATGGTTAAAGTTTGAGGAGCTCAATGATGGTTCAAGATACGCACCATGTAACAGGAGAGCTGAAGGGAGAGCACAAGTTACACTCCCAGCAGAGGCAGGTTATTTAGCACAGCATGGAGGCATATTCCATCAGGTGATTCAAAGGCAGGTACTCCCCCTTGGACTGCTACCCCAGCTCTTATTACGTCCGAATGGGGAGCAGTCCAAGCTATTTCTCCACCAGAGATGACTGAGACCTGCCTAGCACAGACACAGGGGCGACCAGGTTAATGAGATGGAGAGCAGCGCGGCGCTGGGTTGGAGACGTACTGATTCACTGTTTCCAGCAGGTGATTTTTGCCAGTGCAGCTCCTCAGGCCCTTGTTAGAAGTGAAAACGGCTTTGCCCATGGGCACATTCTCCAAGGAGAGCAGCTGTTTTCATAAAAGCGATTAAAATCTGTACCAATGAGACATTTTATCAGAATTCTGGCCAGAAACCCCCCTGCTTCTCTCCCTCTGCAAATCTACTTGCAGGTGTTCCAAGAGGAAAAGCTCAGAGAAGGAAAAAAAGCAAAGCTTAGCCAAAAGTAAGCATGACTAACAAATTACTCATAATTAAGGTTTGTTAATTGCATAGAAACCAATTAAACCTTTCCACGTCTAAAATGGAATAACTTATGCTCACAGCAGAGCTGTTTAGCTAGTAGACATTTTTGGTGACACTTGTCTGTTGATTTGCCATTAGATAACTTCTTGGCTTGAAGCCAGCTGGGACGGAGCTAGGAGACTTTTTGTACATGTGTTTGCAGCACATTTTCACAAAGGGTTGCCAGAGTTTGGCCCATGATGACTAGTGAGTGGATTTATTACATTATTATTTTAGATTGTTATATTATTATTATGCATGACTGACATCGTGAAATTCTTATTTCTTATGTTACAGAACTATGTAGAGTTAATATAAAACAGTAAGCCAGAGAGGCATTTTTCATAAAATTCCAACATAAAGTGAAAATTTTATATAACTGAAAAGTCATGACTTTATGTAGCATATATAACTCTGCTAGAATGAGAATATCTCCCCAAAACACATTGCCTCAAAGTGAACCTAGAAGAAAACCTTTCCCATGATTCCAAAAAAAATGCAGATGACCAAAAAAAATATCATTTCCAAGTGTGTGTGCCTCTTCCCTTCTTGGTTCCAGCTGGGACCACAACTGGAAATAGCAAAATACCACAGAAATGCGGTTCTTGTGGTACTTCCAGCCCCGGCAGAAGCAGGAAGTATTAGAAATCTTCCAATAAATCATGTTTTCATGAGATTTCCAGCCCAGTGTTGCAAGCTCAAGAAGTCTGGATAATAAACCCAGCTCTGCTTGTCCATCTGAATCAAACACCTTACTCTCGGGAGACTTACCTTTATACTCAAGGACTGTTCTGTCTGAGATGCTGCTGATATTCCTTCTAAGCCATAACACATCTTCAGTTTCACATTAAGTCCAGCTATAAATTGGATGAAATCTTGTTATGAAAGACAGATTTATCTTTGGCCTTCCATTTCTCTTAGCTGCAGGACAAGTTTTGTTTTGTTTTGTTTTTTTTCCGAAGACAAAGGCAACTGCAAGACTTGGAAGTTTGAATGCCCATGGCAGAAGTGCTGCAGCAAGCTGCTCTTTGGATACGTACCCGAGTGTGGACAGATAAGAAAGAGTATCTGACCATGGAGAAGAAAAAGTGAACACAGCCTGAACTGCACCTGAACCATGGCGGAAGGGACGCTTCCAGAATGAGCTGGTGAGTAAAAGAACTCGAAGACCCGTAAGAGCTGTCTCTCTCATGCACCCTGACCTACCCCTGGCAATCAGCTCATCCTTGTTGTACATAAGTCACCGAACCCAGCACCAGCTTCTTCTCCTATGTAGTACAACCTGTAAGACACTGGATTGTGTGATTGGCTGATCAGATGAGGAGGGCTCACCAGATCAACCTAAGTAGGTCTATATGATGGTGGCAGTATCAGGCGTGTTCTTCTGTCCTTTGAGAATGGAGCTTTGCTGAAACCTGTGTAAGAGATAGGTCAGTGTGATCACACCAAAGAGACTTTCATTGTATGCTGGTTGACATTTCACCACAAAGAGACAGCAAGATTTGCATGACCTTGTGATCTCTTTTGTGAGTGGTGGTTGTGCAACAGATCCTCTGGTCAGATAAGACAACATGAGGGTTTACACAAAGTGGGAAAGTTTACTAGAGATATGGCTTGCCAGTCTCCTCCTTTAAAGAAATAACACCTACATTTCAGGCTCAGAAAAAAATAAACCCCAAAAGACTCAATATTTATATTCTCTTTTGAAGTGGTGTGTAATGCCAGATCTTCACTTTTCAATTTGTAAGACCTCTCTCTGTACTAGGAATACTACTGGTTGAAAGCAGTGATTACTGGCAAACATTTCTTTGCTCCTCAGCAGCTGATGCTGAGTGCACGATAAATGGGATAGATCCATGTCAACCACTTTTGTAGCAAGGGCTTTGTGGAAAGGGTTGTAGCCTGAGGTGGAGTTTGTTCCTTCCATGTTCCTTTCACGCTGCTCTTGGACATGTGTGAGATGGCTGTGAGAGCTACTCTTGTGTGCCTAACCTCCTAGGTTACTGGTGGAAGAGGAAAAAAAAGGGAAAGCACGGTTCACCTCCTAGTATTTCGTCTAGGCATTTTGAGTAGACATTTCGGTGTCTGTGTTGGAGGAGGTGGCAGGAGATACCCCCTTCACCTCCTCGTGTGTGGTTTTACCGGACAGCTGTCCCCTCTGCATTCTGCAGGCTGCACTTTTACATTTCCCAACCCTTCGGTGCCTGCAGACCCAGGCTGTTATTTTGTTCAGTGCACACTGTCACAGAGGGAAACGTGCTCACACAGAAATGTTGCTTTTGTTCTTGTGCTTTTGTTCCCCTCATTTAAAATGTGAACATATCTGCTTGCTCTTTTGTATGGACATCCCCCTCCCAACTGTTTCCTGAGTTAGAAGTCTGAAAAGACACAGGCCTTTGAAAACTTTCTTGGTGTGTGGGCAAAAACTAACAATAACTTTGTAATAACATATATGACTGATTCTGCTGGTACTCAGATTGCAAACTGTTTTGGCTGCTTGTGGTCACAAATGCTTTGTCCATTTCTGGTTTCCTTTGCCTTTAGTGTAAGATCTTGTGAGCATTTCTATTAATTTAAAAATAAAACCCAAAGCCTTTTTCTGATTGTATGAATTTCTTCAAGCATACACACATATACACACATGCACACGCATATATATAGCTTAGGAAATATATATTTTTTTTATAACATTGCCTGTAAGGACAATAAAATGCCCACTAAACATAGTTAATATTAAATGTTCCCATAATACATCTTAGGTTTCAGGAATTTAGAACCTGGCTATAAACAATGACTTTTGATACCCAAGAGAATATAATTTTTCCTTAAAAAAAAGAAAATAAGAGTATGTGTTGAACTGGAAATTGATTTTCCATCCAACAGGAAGCCTTTCCATAAACGTTGGGTACAATGATGTGTTTATTAGTTTTGAATCGCTGCTATGGGTAGTAACTCACTCTCTTTCTTTTGAACACAGCAATGTGTTCTGGGATGCGTTGCATGCTCTTCCTCTTGAAAATAACATCAGAAAACAACAGACTTCACAATAAAACAGGGGAGAGATGATGTTTGTTTGGAAATAACGATTTGGCGTTAGCCTCCTGTTCCTGTTATAAAATCTCACAATGGGAAGAACATTGAGCCATGTTGCAAGTATGCACATTATAAATAGGCTGACGGAACATGTACGTGGTAAGACATACTAGCTTCAGAGGTGAACAGGATGGTGCAGGTATCAAAAGCACAACAGTGCATTCTGAGATGGTGAGAGCCACGGCTGGTTGGGTGGGAGACACTGAGTGCTGTGCCCAGGGGAAGGGTGCAGGACCAGGGTGGCTGCTCTCGGTGCACAGCTAAAATCTAGGACAAAGAGATGAGCCAGCAGTGACAGAAAATGGTTTCCATCCAACAAGGCCTGGGCAGTCTGTGGCACAATGGTTTAATAGCTGACGGTCATTCCCCAGCTAGCAGTGTGTCTGGAAAAGTATCTGTAGCTCAGGAGCTGCTTGTCATCACTGGAATTACTTGATAACCACCACGGAGCAGCTATCGGCAGGTCAAGTCAATGAACTACACTGTTAACTGCGCATGGGATCCTTTCCCTAGGTCTGTTCACAGGCATGGGAAGGTTGTACTGCTCTCCCAAATTTGTACCTCTTTTTTAAGTAGGCAGGAGAAGGCTGATGGTAAACTTGGCTTCTTTCATTCTTAATAAGGTGACTGATTAGATCTGAGATTTCTGGGGAACCGAAGGATAATTGAAAAACAAAACAAGAGAGTTCCTGTCCTCTGCATGCTTCTGGACTTTTCCAGGGTATTTTGCAGAATAAACCGATATCGACCTATCATCTCGCAGTCTTTTCTTCTTACTTGTACAAGCAAGTTGGGAAAGTTTTTACTGGAATCACTCCTCTGCTTTCCAGAAGGTTACTGTGCAAGAATGAGGATGCTGAAGTTCAATACTCTTCCCAGGTTGGCAAACTACTCTTTTGCAAGATCTGTGCTTAATGCTGTTCATCTTGGGATCTTTCCCTGTTTCACTTGTGGAAATTGTCTAAAACATGTGTGAAAAATTTATGTTCTACTGGTTTACAGATTCTCATGGCAGTTTATGCTCTTGGATCTTGAACTCTCATCTGATGTTGTATCACTCAACATGGAGGAATATGATCACAAAACCATGGAGAAAATTTTCAGATCTGTCCATGTTATTGTGATAAATGTGACAGGTCTATTTAAAAAGCAGCTCACTATTTATTTGTAGGAGGTGAAAGGCAGTTTTATCATCTATTTCTTAAGAGTTGGTGGCTCTAAAGGTGTGGAGTATGTTTTGAAGAAAAACCTCTTTGTGTTGCCAGTGATGGTGGGAAAGCAGGAAAACTTCAGAAGGAAAGTTTAGGAAATGAGTTCTAGTCACATGATCTCAGCAGAAGGCCAAGCAGGCTGAAATGTCCAAGGCAGAGGGATTCAGGGAGTTGTACAGGGGGAGACAGAAAGACTAGAAAGACAGAGTTCTCAGGAAAAAGGCACATGTCTACAAGTGGATGAAGTTACTGCCAGAGAAGACATAGGAGAAGATCTTTGTTAGTACGCATGGGTGAGTGGTGAGGGGATGGGTTTACCAACAAAGACATGGATGGATTAGCTAGTTGGGTAGGAGGAGATCCAGAAGAAGACATGGTCATGAAACCTGCAAGAGGAGGACAGGGCATGTTAGAGTGCATCAAGAAGAATGACAGCACGAGAATCTTGAGAAGAGGAAATAAAGAACAGTTACCAACTCCACAGGTAAAGCTAGTTGAAGCAGATCTGTTTGAAAGTCCACCCACAGTGATGACAAAATAGCTCCTGCTGCTTTGAGGAACAAGTCATCTTTCAAAAGAATATTGAAGCTCACAAACACGTTTTTACACTCTCTCAACAACAACAACACGTAGAGCAGAGAACTCAGTCCATGTCTTCAGTGATTCCTCTAGAAATTGTCTTCTGTCAATTAAGTCCACTCATAATTCCACCTAAATACCACAGTAATTGGCACTGTAAAAGTGCTGAGACACTTGGAGGTGTCTCACTGCACAGAGCTCACTCTCAGGTGGAGATGGGCTCTGTGCAGTGAGAGGTAAGATTTGGTATGTGACCCGTACCACAGGTAAATGTCTCACTTGCACGCCGTAGTTCCTGTGGTCTGTCTGCTGCTCTTGTGAATGTTGCAATGGCTTTTACTGCAGAGGAACATATACAGCCAAACTTGAAGCTACATAATGAAACCTCACAGAGTCTTCCAGTCAGTATTTTGATGGTGCAATTAGAAAGTCCTTTCAAATATGACCTTTTAACTACTGATGCCATCCTGTAACTTTCACAAAAGTGACTGTGTCAACTGCATCACATGGCTGAAGCTAGACTGATTTTCAGCCATGTGATGCTATTTTATCACCCTCAGGACAAAGGTTAAGCCCTCCCTTTCTTTTCTCCGTTAGGCACCACTTTCTTTGGTCCTCTTACTTTGATAAAGCTAAAATTCCTGATGACCACAGAGTTAAGAGTTTTTATAATCCACTGTGCGCTTCTCTGATGAAGAACCCTGCTATTGTGTTGCATGTAACAGAAATACCTTCACACAATGAAGCAATCATTCTTCCCCGGCAGGGTCTGAATGTCTTGATTCTCATCCCGCGGCAGGTTTGGCAGGGAACAAATTCCCCAGCTTGCAAAGGGCAGTGGCCAGCATAATCTTTCTGCATTTTAAAACATTCTTTAATGTTAGGCTCTCTGCATTCAGATGGTAACTTTAGCTGACATAGGGTTTTGTAGAATATTTGAACTGCAGCCTATTGAAACTCTACCCCACTGCATTTGTGAATATTTGCATTACAGTATGAATGTGTTATTTTTCCTTTTATTTATCATGGTACAAACGTATTTTAAATACTTGTTCTGTGGCTGATTCGGAGGCTGCAGTTTCATTTTTCCCTAGATGGGACATATGCGTTGTTGGAGGCTTTAATACAAACTGGACAGCATTGAGATAAAGGCTCATAGTTTTTAAATCAACCTAATCCAGCCTGTAGATGGATAGAAGAAAAGAAATGTAGTTCTATATTGGATATTATATGATGGTGTAAGTAAGTAAATTGATAAGTGTTGGATGCACAGTTGGACTAAAGTGAATTTACTGAAGTTGAGAATGTTTTCTGTGTGGTTTTTCACTGTAGATTTCAAGATTGCACATGCATAAAGTCAGTCTCTTCCTAAGTGAAATCCAACAGAAAATTAATTACACTTTATAATAGAAAAGGTATGAATGAGGTCAGGTTTAAAATCTGAGTTTAAAATATTCCCTTTCCTCCCTTCTGGAAAGCAAGGAAGAAAAATCAGGAATAGACCCCAACACTAGGAGTCACTATCCAAAACCTTAACAGATGCTGTGTAAAAATTTAATAATAAAAAAGAAATTATGACAGCTTGCTATTTGCAGCATGCATTAGTGATGCTGGGTGCCCAACTGGGCAAGAGGGGCGTGATGCCTGGCTGAACCTAACCCTGTCCCCACCGCCAGTGGTGATGCCATACAGCTCTGCTGATGCTGATGGAGAATGACTTGAGGGGACCCACTGAGGCTGCCAGAGGATGGAGTCATCCCCGGGCACCAGGCTGGGGCTTGCTAAGGGACAAGGCAGCTGTACTTCTCCTTGCACTGCCTGTCCCCTGTTCCGCATCACCTAAGACCCCCAGCAGCACCCAGCCTGCACCTACTCACTGTGGGAATGCTCCTTTCTGGACTTGCACCTGAGTGCTGGAGAATTGTCCAGGCAGGGAGGAGGATGCGGAGGAGGGAGCCCCTTGGTAGGCCGCGAGGATCAGCATCAGAGGAGACCTGGGGGGCTGAATCCGTCTCGGGACCTGGCGTAATGGCTTCTCCCGATTCACAGCTGCGTAACTCGTGCTGGAGTCAGGTTCATAATATCTCAGGCATGTGATTCACATGAGTGTAAAAGCTGCTGGATACAATTACACATTTATTTTTACCTACCACTAAGGGAATTTCCATTCAGTACTATGCGAGCTGGTTGCCCTTGCTCTGTACTGTTTCACTAGAATTTTCCTGACAATTCATGTCTAAGAAACACAAGACAGAGAGAGACTTAATGTTATGTGAAAGGATTTTCCTAGGGTAACTGTATTCAGTCTTTGCTCAAACTGAACGAATAACTTTGATCTGTCAACTGTGAAAAGTAAACTGGGTGCGACCTTCCGTCATCGGCTAATCGTCTCACTTAATGACATCTGTTAACTTTGTTCTGATATTAGATCATGGTCTTTCTTTGTACTGTCAAGATTTTTCATCCAAGGTCTAATTATTTCACTTTATGTGTATACGGATGTCTTGGGAGTCAGTTGCACCTAGTACGAAGATCATTTTTTCTATTTTGAATTTCCAAAACTGATCACAGCGGTCGGATCAACGTGGCCTTTTAATGGATAAAACACATCAGCTTAAAGCCCAGCACTGTATCTCAGTCCCTCTCTCCCCTTCATTTTCTCTTAGGCACTGTATTTATTTATTTTTATTCGTAATTGAGAGGGAAGGAGGAAAAAGGAAAACTGCTTCTGTCCCAGGAAAGTTCAATGTTTCAAAACAGTTGATTGATGTGACTTGCTATACAGATCTGAACTGTCCTACAGGAAGGAAGAAGAAAATACTATTTTTCAGGCTGTCCCTTTCCCTTTCAAAGTTTTTTTTATCTTTTAGTAGTGATAAAGGCCTGGGTAGATGGCGTTTTTGGGGGATTAATGGCCACTTGGGGTTAATGCTCTAAGGCCCTCTGTCCCTCAGGTCTTTCCAAACAGTGATTAATCTCCAGGGGAATGTATGTGCCCTGATCGCTACTGCTGATAATGCTCATCCTCATAGTATAGATCAAAATGCGCAGACTTATTGTAGTAATGGCCATGTCCTCACCTCCCAGACTTTGTTCAGTTCAGTCAGCCACAGCTTAAGCCCCTGGTATCATCTGGTCAAATTCAGTTCAACAGAGGTTTTCTTTCTTGGGACCCAATCCTGCAGCATGCCCAGTGTCACTCACCAGTGTTTTGAGACCATTGTCTTCTCCTGTAGTAACTCTAGGGAAATTTCCTCTTAAAAGGTTGTGACTTTCAGTCCCCTCTCCTCATCCTGTGCAATAGCAGTGCAGGATGTGGGACCACTGAAGAGTGCAAATGCAAGAAGTGGGAGCTGGGTTTTAGGGCAAAGGGACAGTGGCAGGTGTCCAGATCAATGGCAGATGCATCACATCACTGCAAGGTCTTGCGCCCATTTTCTTTTTCTACGATGTTGGTTTTCACCAGCTCACACTTCATTTATTACTGAGATGTACACAATGTTCTCTGCCAGGTTCAAGTGAAAGAAAAAAAGTCAATTAAGTGAATTGCATCGTCTGTAGAAGACCAGCGCCTGTCAGTAGGTCAGCCCATACTGTGTGTTTGACCAGATGAGTAGGTCTAGTATTTTTCAGGTGCTTTCCTGGGGATGGCAAAGGGTTGCAAGCTGTGGAATACCACATCAGCTATTACAGGTTGGCCGGATGCTTTCTCTGTGGTAGGGAGTTGTTTTCTTGGTTGTATTTCCTAGTATCTTGTCTGGTCTAGTTTTCAGTTTCTGAAGCAATTCACCCTGTATCACCTCCTTTGGGAGGTTATTCCATAGTCTAGTAGTCCTCACTGGGATCCAGCCTCATTTCAATTAGCGTGTCGTGCGTTTGCAGTAGGAGTATCTACTTTGATATCTGGTTATAAGTAATACACACAGGTAAGTATCAAGACTGCTGCATGTGAAGACTTTAAATTCTATGAGAGTCCGTAATAAACGTTACAGTACATTCCTGTCTCTTTAAAAACATATGACATGCTGAGAAGTGATAGAAGAAAGAATAAAACCTGAATGGCCCCATTTTCTACTTCTATCCTTGTGTTGGAGTCAATGCAGTGCGTTTCTGTGGTATCTAATCTCTCTGTGAGCAGCCTCCCTGAGCTGTCCTCTGGGTGTTCGGCGTGCATTCTTTCCACTTCAGAGAAAGGATTGGGTCTGGTGGTTCTCTTATTCCTCTAGAAGCTCTTTTAAGTGACTGTTGCCACTGTTAGATCTTTATGGTCAGTTAAAAGTATGTAAATAGGTGCAAGTATTTGATTTTAATTTCAGGGAACAGGTTTTTTTTAGTTTATAGCTATTGCAAATGTTATCGTTTTAGTTTATTTTTACCCTTATAGAACTTTTAAATACAACAGTTACAAATAATAACTGTTGTAACTGATATTCTCTGTTACATTTACATGGCATTTATTATACATACATGCAGCTTTCACAACTTACAAAGTGGTTTTTTATTTATTCAATCCTTCAATAATTATGATGGGCTACTGTAGAATTAACAGAAGTCTAAAATCACTATCACTTTTGAGTGTATTCCCAAATCTAGCTTGAAAGCATGGAGGTTATTCATATAATTCTTAATGAATTCCATCCGCTCTTGCTGACAATAAGAGAAAATACAAAGCCATTAGCAACTTGCCAGAACAGTGGAGTAATAGCCAGTCAGGGCTATTGGGAGCTATGGGGCTATTTGGAAACAAATGGTTATTTCACCAGGGAAGTAAAACAAGCTGCACAGACTTGCTCTACCTTTTTTTTTTTAACTTACATTCTCCTTCCTCTTTTTTCTCTCCCTCTTTCCTGCTGGACATATTTGTCAAAGAAGGCGTAGAAATCAAGCATGTGGAGATTTTGTCCACATATGTCGGAGTGGGAGACTTTCATCGTGGCATTAGTAGATTAGCCTTCTTTTCTCTTCACCTGTTTCCAAGTGCACCTTTGCTTGCTCAGTTAATAAAAACATTCACTGTTCTTGGAGAAAAAGAATCCAATATTAAACAAACATTCTAAATTAACCTGAGTACTGACTTTCTTAGGGGAATATGTTTAAAAAGCAGATGTAGCTTGCAGCCTTATTGTGTTTTTAGGCATTTAACATGTTTTTTTACGTGTTTATTTTGTACCAGCCCATATATTGTGTGAGAATCTTATGAACTGGTTCATTATTCTGTATTTGCTGACATGCATGCTGTCTGATAGTTCAGGTTCTGGTTTGTTTTGCTTTATTCTTTATTAAAAAAAAATAACCCAAACTTGATCTTGTCCATAAAACACTCAAGCACTGACATTAAGCGATCTGCTAAGAACCTCTCCCCAACAGCTCCAGTCTAAATGAGCTGAGCAGACTATGCCTTATTGCAAGCTACAGGAGTTAATAAAGGGGATAAACTCAGCTGGAGAGTATCAATCTGTTTGATGGGATCCATCTGAGTGATTGAAAGCCATTTCAGGGCTGCCCTTTATCTTCAAATGTCCTGTTTGAATTTACGTGAACACCATGGAGGGAGATGTTGGTGGCACCTGCCTAGTGAAAACAGGACTGTTGCCATCACTGGGTCAGATCAGACATAGCGTTGTCTAGGTGAATTTGAAAAACCTCCAATTCCAGTACATTGCTGGGTACCTGTTACGGTGCTGTATCTCCCTCTTGCAGTGAATAAAAGGTAATCACATTTTTTTAGGTCTTATTCTGGCTAATCCTGTTGGCCTGTACATATCCAGACCACTGAGAGTCAACCTGACCCTTTTGAAGAGGCAGAAACAGCACACAGGCACAGGCTGGCAACATTTGTAAAGCTTCCGTGTCTAGTCCCAGAAAAATATTTGATATGAGGAGGCAGGAATACAAGAACTGTCCTGCTGGGCTGTACCACAGGGCCAATATCCAGTGATGGTGCTGTGGGTGCTTTGGGGAGAGTATAAAAAGACAGTGTAGATATAGTAGCTGGGATTAGAAAAGGAATTCAGATGTTTCCCTTTCTACAAGATAGGAAAAAAATAATCACTAATATCACAAACAGAAATACTTAAGACTGCTCTCAAGGCAAGTGAGTTGTATGCACATATGCGTGCTGCAAATGAAATCCCATGAAGAAAAGGTTTGGAAAAGAAGAAAAAAGGAAAGGAGAGGAGAGACATCATAGCTATCAATATTATTATCTGATGAAAACTCCAAAGGGAAAAATACTCTAAAGGGAAAAATATGTAAAGCTCTATTTTAGATAGATCCTTGATACCAAAGTGGGTAAAACTTAAGGAGGAGCACAGGGAGTGGGTCTAAGTACAGCCTTGTCTTGACAGAAAGTGCTGGAAGAGGGGACAGCCATGAGAGTCCGAAACTGCTTGGATGTCCTGGGAGAGGTTATGACTATGTGGAACTCAAAGATGAAGAGGTTAGGACCTTCATGAGGGAGAGGGAGAAACCAGACCCTTGAAGAAGTGCTCTTTGCAGTTGGATGAGGTAATAATGAACAAACATTCTACGTCAAGATACTATGCAGAAATAACAATTATGTGCACTTCAATGAAAATGAAAATCTTGATGTATTTTTGTTTCAGAATACAAGAAAAAGGCCAGCATGGGTGCCACAACATTAATCCGGTGCCAAAAGGCAAACCTGGTCTGCTAGGTCAGACAGATCTGATGAGTGGAATAAAGGTTTACTTCAATTCCAAGAGGTATCAAACATGGGAATCATGAGATTCAGGAAGATGATGCTCACGTGGAGTACATGACTTAAACTGAGTGAGTCTTCTTTTCCAGATTCCCAGTGAATATGGGCTATTCTCTAACACCATCCCTCTGACGTAATCTTAACAGACCTCTGCTTTTCTGTTGTGGCTTTTGCTTCTTTTTCTTTTTTCCCCTCCATGCTGCTGTCTCTACTTCTTTTAATTTCTTTCTCTTTGTTGTTGCATTTGTCTGCAGACACCTTGGAAATTTTCTCTGAGCTCTCTTATTACTTTCTGGGGAGTTGGTCTGATTTCCTGAGTTTGTTCATGAAAACTTGTTGTTCGTTGTTCTTCTCCCCCATCTCACCCCCTCTCCCTTGGTGTAATATTGTCCTTTTCTGCTGTTTAATGTTACTAATTCCTGGTGTAACCTGTGTGGCTTGTTTTTGGCCACATCTTCTTTTCTGTCTTCTGGCTTTTGTCTGTTCTTTCTCTTTAATTCAGTGAGATCATATGCTTCAAGTAAACAGAATAGGCCAAGTTCTGCCTATATTTGTGTATTCTAGTGCCTGTTCTCAAGACTTTCTCACCACTGTGAATACTTTAGGTTACTGGTAACTAAACAGGTGCTTCTATCTGCCTCATTTGCAAAATGAACTGTAAGGACATTTTAAATTATTCTCCAGTGTTAAGCAATATTAGAGCTGAAAAACCTCAGTCTACAAGCCCATTTTTTTTTCTTTGAGTGAATTCACTTCATCCAAATACAACTCATAAAATGTCATCATTGCAAAAAGGCTGTTTTTCAAACCTTGGTTTTATGGCATTAAATGTGACATTACTTCAAAAGCTGTGTAAGATGGGCTGGAATTACTTTAAAGTCCTCAACCGCCCTTTACATTGCTGGATTTCAGAAGAGTAGAGTGTTTTTAACTTTTTGGCTCTGTAAGTGTAGAGTCTTTGTAGACATTATCTAAAATACAGGTATGAGCTCAGATGAGAGACTCACTTGGCATTCACATTTCCCTTTGATTTCAAAGTAAGCCAAAGCTACTCAGAATCTTAGAGGAGTGAGTTCTTGTGCTGTATTTCTGGTACATCCTGGCTGAGAGTTAATTGCTCTCACAGGGATAAGTGGGGATGTGTCCTCTCAGTTGAGTGTAGCTGCCCTCACCCCTCAAGGCCACTGTCTAGGTGCGAGTCAGTAGTCCCAGGTCAATTGGTCGCTCTGGCTTTTCCTGCAATGGAGGATGGGTGCCATTTAGCAATTTGCAATTAAAAAATTATCTTGTTGAAATAGTATTATGAAGCAGAAAAGAGAGTTTCTTGAGAGTCAGTTCTGTTGCACCATCAAGTTGCTTTTCTCTCCCAAACACTTCTTTGTTTGAATGGGGTAGAGCACAGATAGGTAAATAGTGGACACGCTCTGAGGTAGACTTGGCTGAAGGCATGAATTTCAGTCTCAGTAGCACAACAGTAACCTTGGCCTGATCCATAGACTTGAAAGAAGTGCCCCCGTGTAAGGGAGCAGAAAATGGCCAAGTACTTCATGACTGGTCTCATGTGAGTTGCAAGGGGACTGGTCTCCTGGTGCTGCAGTTTCTTCTATGCTAAGCCAGTGTATGAAAGGATCCATTACCTCTCTTGAAAAAAGTTGAGGACTTCTACCAAGCTCTGAGAAGGTGCATCAACCCTTGAGCAGCTGATCCTGACCCTTTTGTGCCACCTGAGTGCTTCAGAAGCTAGGTACTTTCGCTGCAAATGTCTGGCAGGCAAAGCCTTCCCCAGTGAGTGGGAATTATCAACCAGCAGAGAAGTAGTGGAGCCGCCTCCAGCCTCGCACAGGCAGGGCACACGGTGGAGCCTGTCTGGCCATCCCAGCTGCCAGAGCCACTGCTCTACGGGGACGGTAACACAGTTGGTTTCACCGTCACAGAATGCCTCCCAGTGTGAGCTTGGCTCAGCCTGAAGTGCTGATCCTGGTATTTCTTTGGACTCTGCTGAGGGAGTTCTTACGGCATGTTACTGGTTTTCATGTCTTTTGGATTTGAGTGTATAGCAGGTGAAAAGGAGGAAATCTGTCCTCCCAGTAGTACCCTGCTAGCATCCTCATGGTGCCACATGCTAGCATGCTGTGTACAGAGGGACCACATGTTAACTTTTGTGGTGTTGTGGGACAGAAATGGATGGGAGTGAATTCCACCCAAGCAAGTCTGGATGAGTCCTTGACAGAGACCTCTCTATGGCACCAGAAAGCTGTCATGTCTGGGAATCCAGCTTCACGCCCAAGCCTCGAAGATAGACGACTGAATAGTACTGGCTTTATAAAATCCAGTGCTGTTGGTAGATTAAGTCATTTGTGAACTGTAAGTTGATGCATTTGTGATCTGAGAGATGCTGTAGGCAGGGTTCAGTTGCGTAAGCACAGTACTTGATGCTGATTGCCATGGTCTGCAGTATCCTGCTTGGCCTCTGACCATGAGTCATATCTGTCAACTCTGTTTTGAGACCTTGGACACTTGAGGTTACCTCAAAGAGTGCCAGGCACGTATGCTCAAGTGAGACAGGATGTGACTAGCACCCTGGAACAAAAGGACAGAAAGGTAGGTAGGCTCAGTGCTCCCCTGGGTACCAACACAGCCACTTGAAGTAGATGAATTATCTTAATCATAGAATCATAGAATCTTTAAGGTTGGAAAAGACCTCCAAGATCATCAAGTCCAACCATCAACCTAACATCACCATGCCTACTAAACCATGTCGCGAAGTGCCACGTCTACACGTTCTCTGAACACCTCTGGGCTGGTGGCTCTACCACTTCCTTTGGCAGCCTGTTCCAGTGCCTGACCAAACATAACCTGTAGCTTCTGGAGACATCGTAGTGCCTGAAGCCTCATGCTGCTCCCACTAGGGGCTTGCATTCAAACAGCACATAAATGTAAAGCCTCACCCCAAGAAATCCCTCTTTCTCCTTGGGGGAAAATCCCTCTTTCTCCCTTCTCCACCTCCAGGCCCACCCCGCTGTGCAGCACACAGAGCTCTCTGCATGCAGCTCCTTGGCTGTGCACCAAGTCCAGGCAATAAGTGACTTGGTGGAAGGCACAATATTCACAGGCTCTCAGGAGGCTCATTGGAAAAATCTGGTTATTAATTAATGTATGACAAGACAGCACAATATCTTCAAGGGTTTCTTGTAGCCTTCTCCTAGTGCTTGGGTTTAATATTCCTCCTTACAGCAGTCTCCATATATCTTCTGTAACATGGAGGAATCAGTGCCTCGGAGAATTTTTTTTTATTCTAGCTGCCAGACAGCTATAGAGCAATTAATCTACAAGTATGCACATTTGGGGATGATATTCTCCAGTGACTCAGCAATGTAACAGATGGCAAAATATTTCATATTTATTTCCATTCCATTTCTATATTGGAAATGAACCCAGACATTTTAGTTTTTTTGACAGTCAGACAACATCTGTTGAGAACACTGTCAGCTGAATTACAACCTCTCTGGCAGGTAATTGGGCAGACAGCATGAATTAATTTCAGCTATTGTGTATGTGACTAAATGTCTTTCTCTACTACATTATTTTCATTGCAAGTGCTGGATTTATGGATGCTGACTAGCTTTACATTGTATCCCTGAGAGTTTAAGTTCAGTCATATAAAGATTTGACGCATTAAGGAAGATGCTGCGTATTAAGTTGCAATATCAATGGATTTATTTGCACTCATTCCTTAGCCAAGACCAATTAAAAGAAGGGATGTTTTGGAGGGGTCAGGCCAGTGGCTTGGAGGCAATGCACTCCACTGCTGTGGAAGGAACTCAAGTGTGGGAGTGACTTTGAGGATTTAGTCCCAGGAGTTGGTGTAACCCAGACATATCACAGTCTGAGATATCTGAGCAGAGCGAGGGGCTGCCAAGTGCTCTCTCTCCTGGTGCAAGCAGCATCCTAGAATTCTGGCAGTTCTCAAACAAAATTTTTCCTGGGGAAGCAGGTGTGGAAGCTGTGACCTTCCATGGTGAGAGGATGAGGAGTCTGAGCACTGAAGGAAGCCTGATGTGGGGGAAGGGATTTGGTATTTTTCTGCTAAGAGAGAAGCTCCCTGAGCAGCAGAATTAGCAATTTCCTCTAGGCTGCTTGTCCTGTGTCCATATTCCTTAGCTCAATGCAGTCACCTCTATTTCTGCCCTCCTGAACACTATCCATGTTGCCAGCCTCCCCTGCGACAACACAGTCAGTTGTCCCTCTGGTCCTATTCCCCTTCCACAGTACTCTAAGCTCCCTCATGGTTTTTTGCTGTTGGGCGAGGCACTGTGCGTGATGATGTGATGATGCAGACAGACACACACACATACTCATTTTCTAGAGCGCACATGGCTGTGGACTGACCAGCTGCTGCCAAACAGATTGAACAACAGCTGAATTCTCCTTGCGTCTCCATCAGACATTTCTGATTTTCAGCAAATATGTGTGAATGTCTTCTAAGATGTCTACTGTCTGCCAAATGCAATTAGGGTAAACTGACAGACAGATAGGACAGACAGGGTAGGAACACTTGTGGAAAACCAGGCTGAGAGTCACAGTAAACAAGTGAGTAATGAGGGAAATATTTGCAAGACATTAGTTTAATTACTTTGGTTCTGTGCTGTTCTTTAACTGACTTCATTCGACTTTGTCTTTGTGACAGGAATTAGGTGTTTTTCTCTGTTTATTTGGTACTTAACATATTATGCTCACAGTCCAGCTCTGGAGAACTCCAACATAAGGAGGATGTGGACCTGTTGGAGTGAGTCCAGAGGAGGTCACAAAGATGATGAGAGAGCTGGAGCACCTCTCCTATGAGGACAGGCTGAGAGAGTTGGGTCAGCCTGGAGAAGAGAAGGCTCCAGGGACACCTGATAGCGGCCTTCCAGTACCTAAAGGGGGCCTACAGGAAAGACAGGGAGAAACTTTTTAGCAAGGCCTGTTGTGATAGAACAAGGGGTAATGGTTTTAAAATAGAAGGAAGCAGATTCAGACTTGATATAAGGAAAAAAATTTTACAATGAGGGTGGTGGAACACTGGCACAGGTTGCCCAGGAAGGTGGTAGATGCCCCATCCCTGGAAACATTTCTGTTCAAGGCCAGGTTGGATGAGACTCTGAGCAACCTGATCTAGTTGAAGATGTCCCTGCTCACTGCAGGGGGGTTGGACTAGATGGCCTTTAAAGATCCCTTCCAACCCTAACTATTCTATGATTCTGTATGTATGAAGTCATATGAGATACATCCACTCAACCATATGTGTATGTGTCTGTATTTTTACGTATGTACACAGACAGAGAGAGAAAGTTTTCCAAAACCCAAGGCTTATCACTGCTGTTAAGTTATTAAAAACTTTCAACTTTTTAGAAGTTTAAAGTTTTTAAAGAGGATTGTTGTGTCAAACTGGATAAAAGTTGAGTGTACAGGACAATAAAGTAGAAAACACAGGCTTAAGTGATGGGATTAAGCAAAGGTATATGCTGATGCTCTAATGGCTGTCTGTGGGTACCAGTCTGGATGTCTGGCAAGTGATGGGCTGTACGTGGGGGTGGTGTGGCAAGTCACCGAGCCTCGGTGACTCAGCTTGGTGGGTGTCTCTGTCCGTTCACATACCATGGGACAGGCAGAAGATAATATAGCATACGAGTGGTTTCTTTTGTGAAGTGAAACTAAGCCACTTGCATTTTCCAGGAGCTGAGCCTACTTATAGAGATGACTCGCAGGTCAGAGGCTCTGGATGTCCTGCCTTACTTGTGCTCTACTTGTGAGCTCTTGCCAAAGCTTGGAGGAACTTTATGTTCTGCACTACTCACTTATGTCAAAATAAAAATCTAGGCAATCCTTCTTTCTTTAAGTCTCTCAGGAGTACTGCAGTTTGCTACATTGCATAAAGGACCAGGCAGATAAAGACCTCTGGATGATTCAAGGCCTCCATCACAAAACCATTCATGTTATTTTCCAGTGGCTCCAATGTTTTAAATAAGCCCCTACACTGCAAGAGACCAGAGACCAGTTTTATCTGGAAAAAAATAAATATCTGTTTGGTTCTTCTCCTCATAAAAAAAAAAAAAAAAGATTTCTAGTTGATAAACAGAAATTTCTTCAGTTCTGGATGGAAAATGTGAATAGATATAAAAACGTGCAATAAGGCACTGCCATCAAGTACCTAACTAAGTTCCTACAGATTTAAGGCTTCTTAAAAATGGAAAAAAAAGAACCCCAGCTGAACACCCCCTCTTTTTACTTTTTACTTTTTTCTTTTTGTTTTAATCAGAGGATGCTGCAGTTGGGTTGGAGTTTTATTACTATTTAGTGAATCACATTCCAGTCTGATGTCCACAATCTGGCAATTTTTTTTCCTTTAATAAATCTGTTTCGAGATTTATTAATTAACAAGGTATTACTTGTGTGGAAGGCATTTCAGAAAAAAAGGGAGAATTTTTGGTCTTAGATTTTATTCTAAAATAGCTGTATAACACCTATTGGCTGTTGGTAGTTCTTTACAGACACTTCTTTTTGCTGTAGTATTATTAGGTTATGAAGGTTTTAAGATCAAAGGTGGCATTCCTTTTGAGCAGAAAACACAGCACTATTTAAATTTTGCAAATCAAGGAAGCCTGATCAAATTCAGAAATCTTTATGGCCCTCCAACATCTGCTGAAATGATCTGAGCATGAATCTCCTGCTGATCCAAAATAACCTGGGGCAAAATTTTCCTTCAAAGCTAACCCACATATCATAGGGTGCAAAATCACATAATGTCTTTAATAAATTCATCATTTCTTTTCTGAAACCTTTGGGGAACAGTGCATTACCTTTAAGATAATGAAAATGCTAAAGTTAACCTGCATGACACCTTTGTCAACCCCATCACAGTGGTCAGACACAGAGTCCCAGACCTGTTATGGGGACTATGAGGTGGCTGCTAAATGGACTCAATCCCGTATACACTGTGTTTACAGGTGTGTAATTGTAACAGGACGTTTACTTTTTCCATGTCTGTAGTAAAAAGATGGAAAATAAAACAATTTAATATTAAAAGCCAGTTACAAGGCTTTTCCACCTGCTCTGGAAACAGGGATGGGAAAACTATTAGGAGCCAGGAGTATTTGGTAGCTGGAAAGAATGAGGGTGCAGTTAGTGCAACAATCGTACAAGATTTAAAGTGAAAAGTCTGCGCGGAAAAGCTGCAGAGCATGAAATCCAAACTACATCATTCATGTAGTCTGTTTAAACCAGTATCTTGTCTTCCACAGGAAATCAGTAGAGCTGGAGAACTTAGCACTACCTAGATAGTGTCAACAAAAGTGGCAGTGAAAAATAGTGTGGATCAAGGGGTGACACACATAGATCTCGTAGCTAGGGTTTGGGGAGTTGCTGCAGACAAGTATGTCCTTTTAATTACCCTTCTTGCATCCTCTAGATAAAAACAAAGCAGAGGAGTAATCTCAAGAGGAACATAGTTCTCTCTAAATGTGAAAGATATTAAGCAAACATTCTTCTTCTGGTTGAGACTGTCAAAGCTCTTCTCACTGTAAAGTTTGCGTACCATCTCCTGTTTCTGTACTTTGTGTACCATCTCCTGTTTTTGTACTTACATGAAGAAAGCAAAGGCAAACAGAAGCTTGGAAATCATGTGAGAAAGAGATTCTTTTGTCTGTCAGTCTTTCTGATTAAGCGAAGCTTTCTGGGCCAGCAAGAATGGGAAACATTTCCTTGGTTAGGCTTGACCTTGGTTGTGCCTTTCCCAAATCCCTTGTGAGAAGACAGCGATTTCGTTATACTGGAACATGGCTGAAATACAGCGATTTTACTGGAACGTAACTGAAATAGAACCGTTCTGAGAATGTATCTACTCTTTGTAGTTGGTCATGTACTGCGTTCTTCCTTTTTTTTCTTATCCCTCCCATATTGCTATGGAGAGAAACAAATTCAGTCTGTCTGTAGGGTACCGCACATGAGTAGGTGTGAGGCAACATAAAGCAAAGGTCAAGAAAGGCTGCAGTGAAGAAGAGAAGGAATCACTGATGTAGAATTTCTCAGATAAGAAGGCAAAATATAAACAGAAACCAGTTTCACTTACATTATTCCAAAGACACTTAAATACAGTAGACTGGATGTTAATAATGTTGTGATTTGGAGCAAAAGCCCAGTAAAAAGAGTGACTGAGCACAGGCAAAGTGGGAGCTGATGAAGCACCGAGTTAAAGGATTTTTTCTTTTCTTCTGGCTGGAAGCCTGGCCAGGGAGGCTATCAACAAGACATTTCTCATCCATGCTTCAGTTTTATTATTTTGTTATTCTGTTTTATTTGATCTTACAACAAATTAGTGCATCCTATTGAGTGCAAGAGTCTGGGGTCTTGCCACCTGACCAGCTCAAATTGCCACTGACCTGCATTGTACTCCTTCTGTAAGCAATTACAGCAGTACGAATTCAGAGCCGTGAATCTCCACACCTCCCTGCGCGAGAGTGAGGTGAAAGGTGTAAAGCAAAGGGCCTCTCCATAGGCTTCAGCTGACTTTGCATTTCAGTTAGAGGAAGAAATAGGATATTTACCACCTGACTGACAGCGTGGAAATAGCCCTGACCTTGCCAACGCTTGTACCTGAGCCAGCCTGTGTGCATGTGAACTGTCCTTTAGAAATTGTTCAGTGCAAATATGTGTTTGAAGGACTGAGCTGAAATGGCAACCTCTGGTGTTAAGTCACATAGCATGGTGCAAGAGATATAATGGGAAGATGCAGCTATGGCTTTTGCTAGCATGCATAGCAAGAGGCACATCTCAAAAGACAGAGCGAGACAAAACTGAGGGCTTCTGGAAGAATTTTTAATAAAGAGCCTGCGTGCTTGCCTTACCTGGCTCCCTGTGTCATGGAGATGGGGCAGGAGAAAAAGAAGAGATGTAGGGTGAGAGTAAACTTCTAAACTGATCCTCAGCTGAGTGGGGCTTCATGCAGTCCTGCCATCCTTGTAGCTGCAGTCACCTCCCCGCAAAAATATAAGAGGCAAGGCTATAGCTCTGTCTTGTTGCTTAATTCAGGAGAGCGGGCCAGGCGTGTGAACAGGCAGCAGCTGTCCTGCTGTACCCCACCCAGAAAATCTTCTGATGCTGACTGTTCTCCTGTGGGACCGGTAACAGCACTGTGCTCAACCTGCACCATGTGGCTGATGTGCATCTGTAAGAGCCAAGGTCCATAGCGGCCACAGTCCACGAGGCCCCTTATTTACCTCTTGCTCACCTCCAGCATGATACCTCTGCAACACAGGCAGACAGCACTGTCTGAAGTGTGGGGACACAAATGTCTGAGCTAATGACCTGTAAAAATCGAGATTCTTGTATTAAGCAAAGAAGCATCAAACAAACCTGCTTTAAATTGCACAGAATTCCCTTTGAAGGGTGTTGCCCGCCTCAAGTTTCAGAAATTCATATTATTGAAGTTGTTTTAATATTTCACATGTTGAAACAAGCACTGTGTGTCCTTCAAAATGCTGTTTCTGTGCCTGAGCTACTGTTTTCTGGGCTATTTGGGGCTAAGGGTGATGTATGAATGCTTAAAAGTCAGTATGTGTAGATTGGAATTAGAAATATAAGAAATGTAGAGGTGCTTAGAATTTCCTTTTAATTTCCACCTTAAATGTTCAGGTATTGTTTAACCATAATTATTTCACCTCAATTATTGCACCTAACCACAGGGAATCAGGCTGCAAACAAGCTTAAGGTTGTTTAAAAAGTCTATATTTGCATTTATTCTGTTTTTTTTTTCACCACAGACCAAGATGTCTTTCTGTTAGAAGGTGGTGTAAGATTCCCTTTATGGTGTTCTGGTGCATTGTTGTGAAAGGAATTATCATGTTCCAAATTCAATAACCTGCCTTCAGGATCAGTTAGCAAGAAATTATAGGCCATAAAGGAACAAAACGTTGTTAAACTTAATATCCTCGGTAACAAAACAGGAAGGGTTAGAGGAGTTCTAAAAATTTCAGAGGTTTTCTCTTTAATCAGCTTTGAAAATTTTGATCTAATTTGAAATGTGACTTGCAGATGATTATCTTGCTTTCTGTAACATAGAAAGTTTGTTTGTAAGGTGAAAATCCACTGTGTGCCAAGATTCAGGTTGGAGAATGTTTTTATGGCTATCTAATAAACTCTGAAAATAGAGATTTACAATGGAAATGCTGACTCCTTACTCTAACAAGACTGGCGGATGCTGCTGTAACGTACTGTGTAATTTATAGGAGTCACCTGTTAAGCCATCTGGGACAAAAAGTTTCCCAACTTCTAAAATGTTGGTAACTTGATTAACCATATGAACTTCATTTTACAATGATACCAAACGCAGCCTATGCCAGCCCATCGTATTCCTGGGCCGTCATTTCGTATTTATCCAAGAAAGTTAAAAAGAGCCTTTTTAATTAGCCAGAAATAAGTAGTGGTGGAGGTTAAAAGGGTGATGCTGGTGCTTTGGTTTATTGTTTATAGGTGTCATATGAAGTGAGAACTGGGGTAAAATAAAAGTTTCTGGTGTTACTCTTCAGCTAGGGAAAGTTTTTAAAGAGAGACTTGGGGCTTTTAAAAATTGGCTGCACTATATTAGTCCATTGGGACTTCCACAGACTGGAATGGTGAACAGAAAGAAAGATTAATGGAGAAAGAAGGATGATGGATGATAGCGGGTGTCATTTATAGGGATCAGCTAGCAAAGCTCTACCTGTGAGTTTATGAGAATAGCGATGTCTCTTGCAGTAGTAAACACTTTAATTTTCCTTGGAAGCCAGAGAGCAACGAGAAGCAACTTTAGTTCATCTCTGTTTTATTTTTTTTTCCAAGTGTTGTTTCTCATCCATAATCATTTTCCCAGGTTCTTTATTCAGTTTCGTAGTACTCTGAGTGAACAGGTGGTTGTGAGCAGTACTTCAGATTCAGCACGGAAGATTTCAGCTACTTTGCTAAAAGAGATATCCATTTTTGCAGATGATGTGAAGCTAAAACACTGAACTTCAGGTGATCGTTAAAAGATATTTTGCATGGGAATCAGAGCAATATTAGCCTTTATCCCACGTTGCAATTGGAATACTTAACATTATGCACTGCTGTTGAAGTGTCTATGAATGTAACTTGACATTTTCACCCCAACTGTTGCATGGTGTTGCTCAATACTCTTAAACAGATGCTAACGTCCAGTGAACATCCAGCTAGCAGTAGTCTTCAGACAGCTTTACAGACAAGCTCTGGCCTTGTAGTAGAGCCAGAATTTCTGGGCAGTCAGTCGTAGACTGTGGAGCCGACTCCTATGAGAATAATGAGCATCCCAAGTCTCAGTGCTTTCCACACCATATGTAAGAGGCATATCGCCCAGCTTTGTCCTCCCTGAGTACATGTAGAGCAGATGAAATGTTTATGAAAAATAAATCTGAATGAGAATCCCAGCAAAAGGAAAACCCCATAGTGCAGAGTCAGCTCTCTACCCTCAGGAAGCAGGTGAAGAAGTGACTGAAACATCCAAAACAGATAGTGATCCCATTGCTTAATGTGCTACTGGCAAGTGCCAAGAGTTATGGTGATAGGGGGGCAAAGAGATTATATGTACATTGGCACAGACTGATATTCCCTGCTGCATTCTCTTCATTGTAATATTTAAGTTCTTGTGTATCTTTCAGAATGCTAGACACTGTATCAAGGAATTGCACTCTATAGCTTCCTGAAGGCAGGTTGTGATGAGCAGGGGTTTGGCCTCTTCTCCCAGGCAACAAGCAGGACCCGAGGAAATGGCCACAAGTTGTACCAGAGGAGGTTTAGGTTGGACGTAAGGAAAAACTTTTTCTCACAAAGAGTGGTCAGGCACTGGAATGGCCTGCCCAGGGAGGTGGTGGAGTCGCCGTCCCTGGCAGTGTTCAAGAGGCGGCTTGATGAGGAGCTACAAGATATGGTTTAGTAGCTCTGGCAGCAATGGTAGTGGGAAGACGGTTGGACTAGATGATCTTATAGGTCCCATCCAACCATGTGATTCTATGATTCTATGAAGGAAAATAACACAGCATTAGAATCATAGAATGATAGAGTTGTTTAGGCTGGAAAAGACCTTTAAGATCATCAAGTCCAACTGTTAACCCAGCCCTGCCAAGTCCACCACAAAACCTTTTCCCTAAGCACTACATCTACATGTCTTTTAAATATCTCTAGAGATGGTGATTCAACCACCACCTTGGGCAGCCTGCTCCAATGCTTGACAACCATTTTGGTGAATAAATTTTTCCTAATATCCAATCTAAACCTCCCCTGATGCAACTTGAGGCTGTTTCCTCTCATCCTATCACTTGTTACTTAGGAGAAGAGACCAACGCCTGCCTCCCTACAACCTCCTTTCAGGTAGTTGTAGGAGCTACAAGATCTCCCCTCAGCCTCCTTTTCTCCAGACTAAACAACCCCAGTTTCATCAATGGCTCCTCGTAAGACTTGTGCTCCAGATCCTTCACCAGCTTTGTTGCTCATCTTTGGACACTCTTCAGCACCTCAATTACTTTCTTGTAGTGAGATGTACACAAAACAGAACATAGTATTTGAATGAGGCTCTGAGCAACCTGATCTAGTCAGGCATGTCCTTGCTCATTGTTGAACTAGACAACCTTTGAAGGTCCCTTCCAACCCTAACCATTCTATGATTCTAAGTAAGCTTCACCAGTGCCAAGTAGAAAGGGATGATCACTTCCCTAGTCCTGCTGGCCACATTATTTCTGATAAAAGCCGGGATGGTGTTGGCCTTCTTGGCCACCCGGGCACACTGCTGGCTCATATTCAGCCAGCTGTCAACCAACACCTTCAGGTCCTTTTCTACCAGGCAACTTTCCAGCCACTCTTCCCCAAGCCTGTAGCGTTGCATGGGATTGTTGTGATCCAAGTGCAGGACCTGGCACTTGGCCTTGTTGAACCTCATACAGTTCACCTCGGCACATAGATCCAACCTGTCCAGATCCCTCTGTAGAGCCTTTCTACCCTCAAGCAGATCAACACAACATTAGTTTGTCTGCTACTTGAAAGTATGTGAGGATTTAAGAGTCATACTGGACAAACAGCTGAGGATTAGCCTTCAGTGTGATACTATGAAAAAATAAGTTGATGTGTATCAAGTCAATACAGGGAGATGATTTCCCCTCTCCGCGCATTTGTAGAGCTGGACATTGCACTACTGTTCTGGAATACAAGAGTGTAGAGCTGGACCATTAACAGGTGAAGATGTAAAAAGCTTTTTCTAAACACTTATTTGACTGTTTAATGAACGTGTAAGATCTTTCACTCAGTGAAAATGTGTAGTAGTAAAGGACTCTAACCTCAAGAACAAAGGCAGAGCAGTTTACCACCAAACGGATACAGCGGGGAAGTGAGATATATTTAAGTGATGCTAGAAAAATTACTGAGCTACCAAGGGAAATACTGAGTTCTACATCTCCTGAAAACTTCATACCAAGAGTCTTTGGAGAATTCACATAAGCCAGAATAATGGTGGGGCTCCGTACAAAAGTAAGTGAACAGAATTATAT
>WHYT01015886.1:228989-415712 GCA_009806455.1 Tetrax tetrax
CTACCAATTGGCTTGGCCTTGGCCAGCAGCAGGTCCGCCCTAGGCCCGGCCGAGTCCACTGAACAAAGGGGAGCGACTTCTAGCAGTTTCCTACAGAAGCTACCACCTTAGGTCCCCCCTTGCTAAACAAAACCAGAACAAGATGGACCATTAACAGGTGAAGATGTAAAAAGCTTTTTCTAAACACTTATTTGACTGTTTAATGAACGTGTAAGATCTTTCACTCAGTGAAAATGTGTAGTAGTAAAGGACTCTAACCTCAAGAACAAAGGCAGAGCAGTTTACCACCAAACAGATACAGCGGGGAAGTGAGATATATTTAAGTGATGCTAGAAAAATTATTGAGCTACCAAGGGAAATACTGAGTTCTACATCTCCTGAAAACTTCATACCAAGAGTCTTTGGAGAATTCACATAAGCCAGAATAATGGTGGGGCTCCGTACAAAAGTAAGTGAACAGAATTATATTGTCTGTGCTATACTTCTGGTCTTTAGGAGTAGGAATAGAAAGGAAGATGAATTTGAAAGGGAGTTAACAGCTTGCTTCTGGGCAGGCTTAAAAGGAGACAGAGTGCAGGCAGCGATTGATGGTGATCATAGCCATTTTTTCCCTATTTTTAGCTCTATCTTTTCAGTGACTTCATTCAAGGATGGCAAGAGACTACGTACCATTACATAACTATATGAGTGAAAAGACTTTGCCTCAAAAGTACTTAGGACACTAAGCAGATGGCAGCAACCTAATCCAACCCAAAGAAGGAAGAAGTGAAATCATTCAGTCAGTTACATTCATTGGGGAAACTCTCTGTGATTCTCTCAGATCTAATGGAAAAAGAACAGAAAACTTTACAGAAGCTGCCATGTATGTATAATTTTATTACAACAGAGCAGTTAGTTGTCTCTTGGTTTCTTAAACTGGTATTATTGAAAAATTTCCTTTTTTTTTTGTTTTTTTTTTTTTGTTTTGATTACCTTTTAAAGCATCCTTAGCAGTTTCTCGTAGTTGTTCATTATTAATTGCACCAATACTGGCACAGAAATGCTATAGTTTATAGCTGTGTGAGATCAGATGAATTGCAAACTCCATCAACTCCAGTTGTGTTTTTTTCTGTGGGAATCAGTACAAACGGTAGTTGAGTGCTTGCGTATGCGCACGAAGCAGGACTGGGAAATGCACTGCAGCAAAGCTTTCTCAATGTAACATGGAAAACAGTTGGATGGAGAAAAGCAGTGGGACAGGACGAAGTCAATCCATAATGTAGTCTTGGTGACAGTCAGGTTCTTCACACTGTTTTGACCAGGTTTGGGGCTGCAACCACCCCACCGCCCCAGCCAGCAGCAGGGCAGCCGGGGGGCAGCTGGGGGCAGCCCCAGGCATTTGGGCAAGAAGCATGCAGGGAAGTGTCAGGAGAATCTGTTATTGCCCTCAGGACCCTGTCAGTTATTGCATACCCACAAAGGCTTTCTGTGCAGGGATTTGTGCCTGGGTATAGAGGTGCACCCACCACGTTGCACCTACCATTTGGTCCCGATGTTCAGCTTCAGTCACCTCCTCATTTGCTCACCTCCCGCCCAGCTCCATCCCACTGATGGATGTCCCCACCACAAGCACAGGTGTCCGTGCCGGTGACAAACCCTGAATCAGCCACTCCAGAGTGATACCTGTACCAATTTGTTTTAGCTTAAAAAAGTGTGTTTCAGCAAGGTGATCCCTTTCAAGAAGCGCTGTATCAGAATTGTTGTGAATTTGGAGTTGCCTTCCAAATCCAGTCCTTCAGCTCCCGAATATGGCAATCTCCAAATCCTGCTGCCAGGGCTTTCTTCTTTTCTGGGTATCTGATAACAAAATGGAAAGAAAGATATCTTTGCTGAAAGACGTTGAAAAATGCAAGTCAGTGGCTCTGAATGTGCAAGTCTGCTCTGAATGAGCAGAAAATAGGAGATTGAATTTTGTCTGTAAAGAGAACTGGGAAATAATAACGTAGGTGGAAATAACTTTCTCTCTGGGCTCCTAAAGTCTGGAGCAATAAAAATATGGTTGTGTTTGTAGCCTTACTCTAATAATGTGGCTTACAAACTGAGCATACGTAAGTATTTTATCTTCAGTTTTTCACACTACTGTACAGAAATACAACTTTTTTTTTTAAAAAATGTGCAGAATATAACTTCAAGAATGGTTTACTTAGAGTTGCATTGTCTTTTTTTTTTTTCTGTAAATTAATTAAAAGCAAAGAAGGTACAGTTCGAAACAATTACTGAACAGTTTTTGCAAAAAATATGCTTTTCACCATGCAGTATTTTTCTCCTTGTTCGTCACTGAGGAGAACTGGGATTTATTTATTGTGCCAGATAAAAATATTGAACTAATAGTAGGCAATTTTGTATGACTTCATTTTTTTTTTCAGAAATGAATTCATTTACAAATCAGATTCAATCACACTTCAGTTTATAATAATCAAATCCAGATTTGCATGCCACTAGAGATGTATTGTACCAAAATCACAGACTTCAGGAGGTAATTAAAGTATATTCTGTATACAATATGCAGTTTAAAATTTCCCTTCTGTACCATATAAGCAATGCCCAGAGAAGGTGTGGGATTTTGGTGGAACTGATTGAATAAAATTATTAAAAAAAGAGGACTGGATTGCAGGTTTTGGCTCAGTCCCGCAGCAGGACTGTTATATAAACTCAGTGTACTTCTGTGCTGCAGAGCTGGTTGATTGTCACCTGCTGTGACCTTTCCCAAGTGTACCAGAGCATGCATGCACACTGTGGTGTTGCATCTGGTGTGCAAACTTGTGTGTTTGCAGGGACATGTCCTCTAGTCCTTGGTGCTAACATGCTTCATATAATTGTTTCCCAGCCTAGCAAATGATGTGTCCCTGCTGTGCCGTGGAATCCACTTCCCGTTGGCATCTTGGGCACAATCAGACATCTGTGCTGCTAAATCCACTTTTGCTGTTGTGTGCCTTTGGGGAACAGGGCATACCTTGCTTTTTATTTCCTTAATAAACTCAGGGAGATGCCACAGTGGTTTGGCCTCCGATGTCCCCTGCGCAGTGGTGAAGAGGCAGGCAGGGAGGAGATGGCCATCAGAGGGGGAGGAATGGGAGAGCTGGAGAATGGTCTCATGTCCCAGCAGTGAGAGGAGGTGTCAATCTGCCCACGAGAGGGCTGCCTTGGGGTGCTTCCTTCATTTAGCTCTTATTTAGCCTTAGCTGTCTACCCTGATGTATCTAGAAGGTGATTTGTTCCTTCCTAAAATACATGTTTAATATCAATGAGATTAATTTCCTTCTGGAGATGGTCTCTTCCTTCCACTGTCCTAGACTAGACAAGCAGGTGGGACCAACCAACCAACTGACAGGCTTAAAATCAGAGGAGGTGGGTTCCCACCTGCTGAAAGTAGTGCCGAGCCTCAGAAGGGGCAGCACACCCAGGGACAGAGATCTTGCTGTTAAAAACATGTGCCTTATTTTAATCTCCACTTTTCTCCTTTTGGCTTGCACACCCTAGGTTTTGCTATGACAGTGCTAAATTAAAGTCCTCACTCATTAAATAATTTTTTTTCCTGGATGGGCTCTGCAGTGCTGTCAAGGCTGAACTCCTTGACTGTCCTCATCCTCTGAGTACTCTCAAGGGCTTTCTGAAGGGCTGTTCCTGCACTGCCCCTGGGACACTCCAGGGCAGCCCAACCCATCCCTGATACCCTTGCAATCACTGAGAGTTTCCCAGTGGAGAGGACCTCCCTCCCAGAACCAGCTTGTGCCTTGAGAAGTACCTACACACAGCTAGCCCAAGCCCACCAGCACCCACATGTCCACTGCCAGGTTGGGATGACCTTGTGCTCATCTTCTGCAGTTTCTCTATTACTTTAAAGTATGACTGTCCTCAGATGTTTCAGCCAATACATGGATTGCCAGTTAATTCTGTCCTAGAGATTAGAAAGTGCTGCCAGCAGCTAAGTTTTTGCATCAGTCTGCATGTCATCTACTTATTACCACTGTAAAATAGCATTTTCAAAAATTTTTCTTCTCAAATTTGGAAAAATGTTTCTCAAACATTTCAGCATTTTCTATTGTCACTTTTTCACTTTTTTTTTTTTAAATTAAAAAAAAATCCACAGGAAAAGATGTAGAATTTCCTGTTAAGAAACTGGAATAAAATATTTGTTTTCAGGCCTCATTAATCTCTACAGTTTCAGTGCCTCTGGGGATCTGTGGTTTCATCCTCCAGCGATCCACGCTCCCAAACCCACTGTATCTCCTGTAAAGAGCAGAGGTCAGTCTGTGTCTTGGCTATGTTATTCTGCACTCTAATATTACCAGAGACACTGCTTGCTGCCCTGAGTTTGTCCAGTCAATTTTCTTTGCTTTGCAATGAGCATTTTAGCAAATTAAATGCTCATTGCCAGCAACTTCTTTCTTTTCTATTTGTTACTTTCCCTATCCTTCCTAATCAGCCTGTTATTTTTCATGGTTGAATAAGTATAAATAGTTAGCACATTAAAAAAATCAGAAATCTCCTTTTGAATGTTATTGAGGTTGAAAAGGAGGGTGCATCAATCAAATTGGTGTTTGCAATTATTTTCTCTGTTCCACTCTGTGGAACTTTCTAACAGACTTGGGAAACATGGATAAGGCTATCCACAGCTTTTTTTTTTGGAAACAAAATATCTCCCCATCTCCCTCAGATTTTTCCCTGAAAGTCTATTTATTTAGTGCTGAGCTTTGCCAGACCTCTTGGTTCTTCTGTTCTAACACACAAAAGCAGTTACAGTATATTAAATGATTCAGAGATACATTTTGAAGTAATTAGATGCAGAGCAGTGATGCAGAAAATTAGTCAAAATTAGTGTAAAATTATGATAACCACTGTGCTGAGTCCTGATTCTGGTGGAAGCTGCAATGCTAGTGGAGAAAAAAAAGGAAGGATTATATTTTAAGTCACAGTCCTGGAAGTCAAAAGACCAGTGTTCAGTCCTAGCGCTGTGCGACCTCGAGCAACTCTACTAACTTCTGTTCCTCACCTGCAAGCAGAGGTAGTCACTGTCTGCTACAAAGGAGGAAATCTATCAGTTTTTATAAATTACTTCTAGATACTGTGATATAAAATGCACTGACACCATGGTCAGCAGGGTTTTCTTTCTTAGAAAACTCTAGGAAAAAAAGAGTATTTATGTATTTTGTTTACTTTGGAAAGCATCCTTGGGGATGTTTTCAATGGTAAAGTCAGATGCTCCTTAGCTTTTGGCAGAACTTCATCATCCTTGACTCCTTCCACATCCTGAGCAATCCTGTTTATTCTGTGTTTCACATGAAGAACTGTCACTCCTTCCTGCTCTCCATACCCCTTCCTGTGCTCAGGGTGTAATGCTGACCATGATGTAGGAAAAAACTTTTGTCGTCAACCAGGGCATACATAAGACACAGCTTTGGCTGAGGATGCTGGTGGAGGAGGACTTGTGAGACAATGTCCCCTGTGAATTATCCTCTTGGACATGCCTCACAACCTGCCTGCTCCCCCTTTGCACCACTGGCCTGGGACACGCTTCGGTGAAGGGGACGGAACTGGAAGAGCATCTTACAGGGGTGCAACAGAGAAAAGGAATGGAAACTATTTTGTGTCAAAACTCTGTTCTTGGTGCGCATGATGGTGTGCATCCAGAGCAGGCACACACTGAGGGCCAGAAGATTGGATACAGACAAGAGCCAGCCCCCAGGAGACCAGTCCAGATATCCATATATATAGGTCCAGACTATCTATGGACCTGTCCTTTCTGTGAAATGCAACCACACTCTATGATGACCATGTTACTCTGATGCTATAGCCATCGCCTGCAAGGCTGAGCACCTGTATTTCCCTGAGCTCTTTCTACTCTCTCCTGTCTCTTGCCTGGTGCATTGGTTGTGAGCTCCTTGGAGGAAGGACTGCTGCTTAATTCTGTGCCTGTGCAATGCCTCCTGCATTGAGGTTCTGGGCCTTGCTGGTTTTTAGATCATTATTCTAATGCAGGTGAAAATTATACTTGTCACTTCAAGCCTGTTTCCATCAAAGCTGGCGAGCCCTCAGGTTTCTCCCGGGGGTTTATATGTATAAATCCTTGAGTATCTGAATACTACAGGTTTAGAGAGAATCTGTTGATATTGATGGAAAAGACAGACTAGGTCATACTTCATTTGCATGTTGTTACCAACTATGTTTCAATCATTTTCATTAACATTTGTTTAAGTTTATGAATTAAAAAAAAAACATTTTGGGGGAGTTAGTGACAAAAGGGTTGTATTACATGTGTCCTGGGGGAAAGATAAATTCCAGTCTTGTATGCCCAGGGTAGGCTCTGGACACAGTGGAAAGACAACAGCAAGCAAGTCTGCAAATAAGTTAATGCTATAAATGTCTTGCTTCTGGGACAAAAAACTGGGGAGTCTTTGTTTCTGCCAGATCTGAGAAGCAGATTCTTCTGAGATGTGTTAGGAGCCAACAACAACAGAAACAACTCTGACGGCCTGGCTTGGCTGTAGGAGTTGCCAGGTTAGGTGTTTGCTGCAGCGCCTTCAGGGTATGTCGGTCACTGGGACAAGAGGCACAACAGAAAAGACAGAAAAGCTGTGGTGAGGAAAACAAGGTGGTGGTGATGTATTGCCTGCAGATGACCAATTTTTTTGATAGTCCAGGCCAAACCAAGCTGATTCCTACTTTAAGCAAGGTGTTGGCGAGAAAGTGATGATGAATTGATGGATGAATCTTTAGGGAAATGGGAGTAAGCAGATGCACTTTTCTTCCTTTTCTCTAGGCGTACAGTCATCTTGATTTATCCTTTCACTATCAGTAATATTTTCTGCTCCAGCCTAGTGAAGAGTGTTTGGGAAGTGTGTGAAGTAACCAGGAGCAACTTGATTTTGTTTTATTTCCCAGAGCAGAAGTATCAGTAGGTGGTATGGTCACTGTTGTTACAGGGCACCTCAACCTCTTGCATTGCCTAGGCTACCTGGCCATGGGACTGGATGCATGTCGTGGTTTTGTTTATGAGGGGGGCCTAAGGTGGCAGCTTCTGTAGGAAACTGCTAGAAGTCGCTCCCCTTTGTTCAGTGGACTCGGCCGGGCCTAGGGCAGACCCGCTGCTGGCCAATGCCGAGCCAATTGGTAGCAGAATGTCCCATGATAGCGCCTCTGTGATAACGTATTTAAGAAGGGGAAAAAAGAAAAAAAAAAAAAGGAGAAGAGAAGATGTGGAGAAGTTGAGTGGGGGCAGAGGCGCAGAGGGTCAGGCGCAGGCCTCCAGGGCCTTGCAGGCCTCACCCTCTGGCCTCTCCCCAGGCAGCCGACTGGGCCCAACTCAGCCCGGCCCGGCTGCAAGAAGTGGAGAGGAGATGAGATAGATGATGTGAAAAGATCCTGAGAGGCTTCTGCCAGCCTGTTGTGAAGAACTTTTCTTGTGAGAGGAACGGCTGCAAACGCCAAGGTCAGTGAAGAAGGAGGGGGAGGAGTAATGCGGCTCCTGGCCAAGATTCCCCTGCAGCCTGTGGTGATGACCATGGTGGAGCAGGTTGTCCCCCTGCAGCACATGGAGGTCCAGGGAGGAGCAGAGATCCACTTGGAGCCCATGAAGGACCCCGCACTGGGGGAGGTGGATGCCTGAATGCGGCTGTGGCCCGTGGAGGTCCCACTGGGGCAGCCGTTCTGGAGAGACTGCACTCCGTGGAAGAGATGACCCACGCCGGAGCAGTTTCACGAAGGACTGTGGCATATGGGAGGGACCCCACACTGGAGCAGGGGAGGAATGTGAGGAGTTCTTCCCCTGACCCTGAAGCAGCGGTGTAAAACAACGCGTGATGAACTGACCGCAACCCCCATTCCCTCTTCCCCTCTGTGCCTCTTGGGAGGGGAAGGTAGTAGAGACAATGTTAAGCCTGGGAAGAGGGAGGGGTGGAAGGAGGTTATCTTGTTCCCTGTCTCATTCTCCTGCTAGTTTTAGAAATAAATGAATAGTTTTCCCCAAGTCAAGTCTGTTTTGCCCGTGATGGTAACTTTAAGGATTTCTGCCTGTCCTTATCTCAAACCTCGAGCCATTTTTCTTATATTATCTCCCCCTATTCTCTCGGAGGGTGAGGAGAGTGAGAGAGAGATTGTGTAGTCTGGACCCGATCAGGGCTGAACTACAACAATGCAGTTTTGGATCCCTTTGTCCAACGAGTCCCTCCTCCTCTATCAAACAAGCCCTTTGTGTATGGGGTGTGTGCTGGAGCCTGCCAGACAGCCTCACACTGGCACGCATGGCACTGATCGGGTACTATGATAAAGCAGGGCGAGAGGGAGGTGGCCGGGCAGTGCAGGGTGGGCAAGAAGACAAAGAAAGAGCCAGTGAAAGAGAAATAGACGAAAAGGAGAAATGCAATGGGCTGGAAGAACAATGACAATGGGAATGGGAGAAGAGACCATAAATACTCAAAAAGCTGCAGAATTATAGTAAACAATTAAAATAGCATGAAGCTATTCTGACAAGAATGGGAAGAAGCACTTAGAAGAAGTAAATAAAGCAGGGCTAGAAAGAAAGATCATGAGATGGAAGAAGGCAGAAGACAGGACAGTTAAGTTAAAGCAGAGATAGTGAAAAAAGAAGGCATGGTGGGTGTGAGAAGGAAGAAACTTGAATAGCCAGCAGGGGATAAAGGAAGGGGGGCACACACAGAAAGCCCACAAGTGACCAGCAGAGGGTGGTGAGACTGGCCACTGGTGGGGAGGGTGAGAACATATGGCAGTGGGGGCTCTGCACCAGAGTTGTCTTCTGCAGGCCCCTGCGCCAGCAAAATTCAGTGGGAGCCTGATTTCACCGGTCAGTGAGGGGTCTTTGGGTTTAGCTCTTTAAGTCATAACATGCTGATGTTACACAGCTGTCAAATTGTGTAATTTGCATTTATATAACCCCTGTTATTTCAATCTGGACTAAGAAAAGACTGCGCTGTGCCAAAACCTTTCTTACTTGAAACATGATGAAATATTACCTCACTAACACTGCGTGTGCTATGAGCAACTTCAATTAATTAGTCGAGAGCCCAAAGGTTAAGCACACATGGATTACCCAGTGTAATTTTTTGGGGGTATGCGTACAAAATAATCAATCTAGAGTTTCCAGTGGGAACATTTTCTCCTCCCTGCCTCAAGTTGCTCTTTGACACTTCTTTGAAGCTGTGTTGAGACATGTCTACCTAATTACAAACGGAACACAAATACTGAATATGCTCAGTAAAACCCTCTCTAGAAATCACCATGTGATTTTTGCTTGGTTCTTTGAGGACTGTTTCCTGATTTGTTCCCTAAGCAGAGGCACATGGGAAGAAGATGCAGCATGAGGTTATAAAGTGCTGTGTTGCGTGGGCAGCTGGGGCTCGGGGCAGCCATCGAGTGTCTGCAGCTTTGGGGACTGACACAGCATCCTTGGTACAGGAAGGCACGAGGGCTCAATGATGCACACAGTTAATAGATGCAGTCATGGCTGCACGGCCCTTTCTGGGGCTGCATCCTCCTTATTACTGACTTATTTCCACGCAATTTTCTATTTATATTCTCGCAGTGTCTACAGACCCCACTAAAGATTTTGGGGGTTCATGTTGCTGCACACTGTACCAACTTGTAGAGAAAATAAAGTATCTAAAGTATCTGCCCCAGATAACTTACAATTAGCATGATTTATTTGGCAGAGTGGAGTAATTTATTTATTCCTTTCTGGTTCTATGCTCCCTGCTACCCACTTGTGAAATGTTTATGTGAGCTCCTCTCTGCTAGCTAGTACTTCTTTAGTTGAATTATTTGACCTTTGAAAACAAATCCTTTCTTTCACTAATGGATTTCCAGTAGTGTTTCTCACATGTTTCTCCTTAACTATTTTTCTTTGTAAGAGGGTTTGATACTTTCCCATTGGGAGATTTCTATGAATCTATTCAAAGAGAAGGTGCTGGCCCATTTTCACATAAAATCACTGTGATTTGAGCACGGCAGAATGGGGGACCTGAGATCTCTCATCTCTCAGTTGATTCTCCCAGAAACAAACCCAAAGATTTTCCAGGGGAAAGAAAATCAGGGCATAAGTTCCCTCAGCTAGCTGAGGTAATTGAACCTGACTGCCACATCTCAGGTGAAGCTTAATCTGCCAAATTACAAATACTCATACCTCTCTACCAGCCTTTTGTGAGTACTTCACCATGTGTTGTCTACATCCTTATTTATGTAAATTATCTCTGATTGCTGGGTGCCGCTGTCTTTTCCTCAAAGAGGAAATACAAAATGCGGAATTTCACTGAACATGCAACTACTAATGTCGTGTGTTAAAGGGAGGCATCAGCACAAGTGTTCTTTTTTTTTGTACCTGAAATGTTCTTTTCCTCCACACATAATGTATGTAAGGTGCCTTGAGCAAGATACAAGCCCAGCCTGTTTCTCTACAGGAGCTCTAGTTTGCATTATTTCCACCTCTGTGACCATAAAATTTGACAGGTCCCAGGGGTCAAAGTAAACATCTCAAGTGCCATCTGGAAACCACTGAAGTTACCTGCTTTTGGAAAGAGGATAACTCCGTTATTGTGTGCTGTCATGTTCCCCACCAAACCCCAGCTCAATGGCATGATGCTTCCCAGAAGGCTGGCATCTCACAACCATGCACAGATAAAAGTAGAAGAAACAGCTTGCTAAATGGCGCTGGGGAAACTCCTGTGGGTGGAAATGGACTTTCACCTTCTCTAATAGATGGCCCAGCACAGCTGAGGTCACTTTATGTGTGATTAATTTTGTTCCCTTGTATTATGATGGAGTTAACTTTCTTTGCTCCACTCCTTTTGGTCTGTTTGATTCCCCATTAATTTTGAAGGCCCCTTTTGTAGGCTTGAAGTAAATTGTGCCCTTTGGTGTTTGCTGAATTGGGGATACTCAGCACTTTTCAGCCTTAGCATGGAGCTGAAACAGATGCTAAACGGTAAAATGCAGACATTGTCTCAGTCCTTCTGAATTTTGCATTATCATGATGTCTGCGTATTTCTTTAAAACAGTCATACGCAAAGGGATGCATTTGTCATTCTACTTATTCTCTGCTTCTCAATGTAGGAAATTGTTCCTCGGAAGTAAGCTTCCCACAGAAGACTGCATTTGATGGATTTACTCCAGAAATTTGGCCAAGATAAATTTTGAAAGTGAAGTCATAATTTACACATGAAATTTCAGGTACAGGACCCTTTTTCAAAACTTCATTGCAATTTAAAAGTTACGTGAAGGTTTGTGCTTGTTTAATTTAGCTTTGATGATTGACTTAAAGGTATTTATCTTTCTGGCTATTTTGGGCTGAGCACTGAGAAAAATGGAGTGTCTTACTGTGATGTATATGTTTATTTAATTAAAAAAAAAAAAAAAAAGCATTTAGGAATAAACCCAAAACCAACAACAAGACATATGAGATAAGTTTGGAGGGAGATTTTTGTCCCTTCATCCTGCTGGAGTGCATCATTCTGCATCTGGGATAATCTGGTTGAACAGCCTGCAAGTCCTGCAGGTTTCCTGAAAGGTGGAGGAAAAGTATACACAGAACAATTTGCTGCTAGGAGGATTGGCACCAGAGAGCCCTTAATAACAGGTTTTCCTTGTGAGAGGAGCTTCACACAAAGGGAGATTAAGGTCTGGTGCAACAGTATGGTGGTTTGCTTGGATGACCTTGGTATGTACAGCTCCTTGCTGTCCTCCAGACCTCTTCAGCAAGGCAGGGCACAGAGATGTGAGGAGGTGGCTGCAAGGCAAGTGATGGTGGATCCTCTGATGTCTGCAGCTCTCACGCTCCCAGCCCACCACAGGAGCAAGGCATTGAGGGCAGCATAGCCTCTGCATTGCCGCCAGTTTTCCACTGGGCAATATAGTGGTCTCCCTGCTCAGCACATTGGCTGCTGTCAATCCCTTTCCAAGGGACTCAACTCTCTTATAATATTTTTGAGATCTGTAGGCCCTCAGGTCAAGCTCAACGTGGATGTAAGATTTGTGGCACTGTGATGGACACATCAGGTGAGCCCCTGTGCATGGGAGGCAAGGCTGCTGTGTGAGAAGTGCCTGAAGTTGCTTTCCTCTGGGGACAGGCTGTCATCCTCGCCAGTCCTTCCTCTCGCTCTTTAGGGCAAGGAACAAGTGGAGTGTGTGTTGTTTGATTTCAGGGAGTCCAGCTCCCTGCTGCAGTAGCAATGTGGATCAGGAGGAGGGGGGTACTATCACTGAAATAGCTTCCCCTCTTCCACCAATTTGAGCTAATCTTTGAAAGTGTTTCTTTTTCCTGAGGTCACATGTTCTAGGTACTGACTTACTAAACAGAAAAATGACAGGGGAATATGCTCCACATAATTTATGGGAAATTAACACAGAAGTAACAAAAGTCACATTTGTCCTGTGGTTTTTGTTACCGTAAAATGGGACTGGATGGGAATCTTGAGTACACTTTAATAATTCCCAGATACTAATAAGAAATGATCCAGCAGCTTGTGGTGCTTAAGATTTCAGGAAAAGCAACAAATTACTTTGACTTCTTCTGATCCACATCAACAAGACCACAAACCACTGATCTCCTAAAATATGGTACATCCAGAAAACCTACTAGACAGTTTTATGAAGGAGTCATTGTTTTTCAAAACAAAATGAATGTGGAAAGGACAATTTTTGGCAAATAATTACATCTGTAATGGAAAACATACTGGCTCATTAAACTACACTCTTAATCTTCCTCACTTATTTATCAGCTTTTGATGGAGCAGAGTCTGGGATTTATATTCTGTCCGATGTCCCACAGAACTTTTGTCCAGTAAAAAGGTCATCTGTAAATCTTACATAGGCAAGTGTAACATTTTCCTACCATAACATCATCTTAAAAAAGGAAAAAAAAAAAAAGACATGGCATTAAAAGTTAAAAGCTGCCGTAAACCTAAGAAAATACATTTGTTCAGCTGAGCCCACATTAAGCTTGATTTGCTTCATTTGGAAACAGCTGAAACTGGGTAATCTTGAGCTTGTAGTGAGAAATATCAATTTAACATGTATTTGGTGTGCTAAGGGCTGCCCTGTTCTAATTAAAAATCCACTGTGTTTTTATGGTGGTATTCTGGAGGCTGTCTTGATTTGCTGATGAATGCTGACAGGACTATTAAAGCTGTGAAACAACATCACTTGAACGTGGCACAAAATGAAAGGAAAAGCACTGCCGTGCTGCTCTTGGGTGTTATTATCCTGATTAAAATTGGAGCCAAAGTGAAAATCATCCCTGGGCTATGCACTTATTTATTTATTTATTTATCCCTTTAAAATGACTTCATGGCATTGGTAGCTGTGTTTCCCGACAGGAACCCTTATGGCACTGTGATTAAGTGAAGGAGCATTTCTTATTAACCCCTCTTGTTTGTGCCTAGAGGTACAGATGAAGAATAGCAGAGTGTGCTATGTGTCAGAATGAATGTGCAATACGGAGAGCTGGATGGGACCCTGACTATTAACGTTTCTTGACATTGTTGGTTATTAAAAATTATTTTCTAAGCACAGTTTTGAGAAGCGTGTCAGCAGGCCTTTGATATTCAATGGGTAAAGAGTCACATAGATAGACCATGGCCTTTAATTTGTCCCCCTAAATTGCCCATGACAAGCTGAAAATGTCTATTTTCCCATTATTTGCCTACATTAAAAATGTAGGACTCATTCAAATGATGACTGGACCCACAAGCAAAGCAGCCAAGCCAGAGCCATACTAGCTTGTGGCTTTCAGGCCACATCAAACATCTCCCAGTCCTTTCTGTGGGAGATGGAGGAACAGGCAGGTTAGAAATAAAGTGGACTTCTTTGCATAAGGTCCCAACAAGCCTTTTATTTCATATGCATACATACAAAGATTATAGGGTGATTTTAATGAGCCTTTTTTCCTGTGGACTGCTGTCCTCAGCCAGCACTGAAGCAGGACAGGTGGCAGGGTGGAGCACGGGCAGAGGTCTGGGGACAGCTGGGGAGCTGTGGGTGAAGAGGGATGCTGCCTGGAGACGGGGCTGGCACCGGGCGGTGGATGCTGCCTTCAGTCCTGAGGAGACGGGGCCTCCTCCCAGCTCTATAAGGAACAGGACAGCTAGTTTTGCCTCAGAACCAACGTAGAAGTGGGAACAAATAAGCTCTCCTTTTCCATCCAATCAAGATATCAAGCTAAAATTAACCAAGGCACAAAGAGATGTGAGAAAAAAAAGTATTTAATTGTCTATACGCCAGTGCTCTGAACCTGGTAATAAATTGGCTGCGTTGCCATCACTGGATGCTGCCCATAGGACTCACATGCCTGGAATGCAAAAGTCCCTGAATGTAACCTATTTAGGAAGAGTCAACAGGGGAAAGGGAATGGCAGGCTATGTGAAACAGGCTGTTATCTCTCTTTGAGTCACTGGACATCCTCTCCCTTCCCCTCTTCTCCTCCCCTGCTCCCCCTGCGCAGTTTGCACTCTGGTTTCGGGGGAGTTATGGTCAGAGAATGTGGTGCCTGGAGAAAACAAGGGGAAGAGGGGAACATGACGGCACAACTGGCTGCTTTGGTCCCAGCAGCTGGCGGGTTTCCCTGGAGTGTGCATGCCTGTGGCTGTACAGCGTGAAATCTCCTTTGCCCAGGTACCCACATCAGGTAGAAAATTGTCCCAGCAAATGTGATCTCTCAGCTGACACGGCTGCCTGGGGCTGGGCTCAGTGTCTCTGCACAGTGGAGAAGGGATGGAGGGGTGGTGGTTTTATCCTCAGTGTCTGCTGAAATGTTGAGCAAAGAGTTTGTGTGTGTTACTTGTTGTTGTACATTCCTGTGTAGAAGAGTGACTTCGACGGGGATAGAGCATTCAGCTCTGATGCTCATCTCTTAGAAGGGGCTGCTGAGGCCTGGAGATGGCATAGAAAAAAATCCACTGAAACTATTTAGTATTGTAAGGAAATATCTTATAGTGACAAAAATTAAAATCTGAGCCTGCAAAGTACTGTGTGATGTGGCTGCACATGGGAAGGAGTGTGGAGATGTCTCTTGCAGTCCCATGTTCCTGACGTGGTTCACATGATGTCATGAAAGTGACGCCAAATGCTTTTCTGTGAGAACACAGGAGATGCTTTTAATTAGCTTTCAACAGAAATGACAAAGTCACAGTAGTGGGGGTTTTTTGATGCCTCCCTGTACTTTGTGCTGGAACGATTAAACCTGTAAGATGTTGGAAGTTTCGATTTGAATGACATGCTGGGTCTCCCATGCTGTCAATGTTAAAATACCATAGACTTCTCAAAAAGTACTGAATTTTGAACAGTGTAGCAAAACTGAATAGTATATCAGACTTAATCTTAATGGATAGAAAATAGTCACAGAAGTCCATGCCATAATTAGACTACAAGTAGGTTATAACCAGATTACTATGTGGAGATAGAATAAACTCTAAACCACATATTCTGTAGTATACTAACAGGCTTGATTTTAAATAAGAAATAAGAAGTCCAAAATCCTGATAATAGAAATAAATAAAAAAAAAATCACAGGAACAAACTGATGTCCACAACAGCCAAAGACAACAGGAAAGAGGTTTGGACACTTAGGAACAAAAAGAACATTGGCCCTTGAGAGAAGAAATGGAAGTGTCAATTATGATGGAAGAATAGCAGAACTGTTAAGCAAATACTTCTGTCATGTATTTGGGGAAAAGCCACGTGAATTAGTCATATTACATGCTGATCCTGATACTGAAACAGTTGCCAGTTCAACAGTTTCTTCTCAGAGAATGTTAAACAGCAGCTACTAAAGCTAGACATTTTAAAATCAGGAGGTCTAGATAATTTGCATCTGAGAGTTTTATAAGAGGTTGCCGAGAAGCTCTTTGGATGATTAATGGTGCTTTTTAAGTGAGTCTTGGAACAGTGGGAAGTTTTAGAGGGCAGAGCAAAAATTAAAGTTAAAGTTAAAATTAAGGTTATTAAAATGGGTAAAATTGCAACCCAGGTAATTTAATCCTTTTACCTTTACACTGATTGTGAAAAAAACCATAATTGTTGATGAAATTAATAAAGAATGGAGAAAGCTAATATAATTAATCCTAAACCATAGTTTTCAGGGAAAATATCTGAAACTGACCTGTGGTTTTGTGGTTTTGGGGTTTTTTTTGTCTATACTTGCAAGTCGGTTGAAAAGCAAGTCTTGTAAAATGTTTGATTTAGTACTGTGTAACATTTTAATCAATGAACAATATAATTCACTCCCTGGAGTGTACTAGAGGGATTAGATGCCGTAATACCATAATAAATGGATCACCCTGTTGAATATGTCTATTTTTAGTTGCTTCTTGTAGTTCTGGGTCCTGTCTTCTTCAATTTTTCTAACTGAAGACCTGAAAGAAAATCATTGCAGAGAAGGTTTGCAACCATTTTGGAGACTGGGGAGGAGTAAAGTAACAAAGACATGTAGCTACTAATAAAGATGGGTCTTCCGATCAAGCACACTTGTAAAAGTAATGTCAGACTTCTGGAAAAAAAGAAAATGAGCCTTGCTTATGAGATAGGTAGCTCTGACTTGTCAGAAGTAACTCTCCAAAGGATAGTGCCAGGCAAGGTAATCTAAATAAGCTGATCAGATCCTTCAGTGTATAAAGAACGTATCGTATGTAGGTACAGGGAGATCAGAAAGGGTGACATACTAGATCCTCTGGTGAAAGACTCATGGGGTTCAATCTGATTATTTTAATAAGAAGAGAAGTTAGAATTTAAGGGAAAACCTTAAGGTACTCATGCTACTTAGAATTGGTGGTTATCTTTCATAAAGGCTCCAGTCAACCAATGCTAAGAGGTAGAGGTCTGGTATGGTATGGGACAAAATAAATGTGACACAACCTAAGGACTGTCAGTTGCAGCTTGACAGTTTTGGAACAGAAATAAGGCTTAAATGTTTTCAGAGAGTGATGTTAACCATTTGAGCTGTATCACATGAATGCAGCACATTTCTTTCAATGGACACTTTAAGATCAGAGTTTTTAAAAGAGGGTGTTGTCTCTTTCAAATAATTATTTTAGGGAAGTGTTATGTGTTATGTTTACAGAGAAGATCAAGGCAGAAGAACATGACAAATCGCACTGGTGTAATAAACATTAATCTACTCGGTGAATAGCTGAGTTTATAGTGCTGCCTGGGACACTGGGACTGATAGGGAAGAATTTGGGAAAAAGGATGAAAAGCTAAAGAATCTGGAGAGGCAAAGAGAATATGTCTGTTCTGAGCTGGAGACCAGATGAAAGGTTTTGGGTCAACTGAGGTTATGCTGAGTGTCAGTGACCACCGGAGTATGCTGCAAAGCTTCGAATGGACCAGTGCTTCTCCCATTTTGCTGGTCCTGCCTTGTCCAGGTAAAATCTGCAAAGTCCTGTCTTGGTACAATCACATGAAACAGGTACATCTTCCCTCATGTCATGAGGCAGAGCACTGACTCTGAAGCCTTCATTCCCACAAATGGTAGCTAACAGGGCTGCTGATACCATGGTACTTATCTTTTCCGCTCTTTTAAAAATCCAAGCTAGCAAACAATCAATCAGCCTTTCCCCCATCCTAATGACTCACACAATTTTTATTGAAAGAACTGCACCTAAAGCTGAAATATCAATTGCTCAAAATCTTGGAAATACTGGGAATAATTTGTCTCCCTTGAATCTAAGTGAAATGAGGCAAACTATAGTCATTTGTCATTTCCCGTGGAGCAGTACGGTGTTCAGGGCACAGAACAGTCATGCCGAAGAGGCGGATCAGAGTTTTTCAAGGAAGGGGCCTCTTGTCTGTAGGACGGCCACTTTCCTGGCTGCAGAAGTTAGTAAACTGGAGTAAATGCTACAGCCAACTGTAGGAAGAGAAAAGATAGTTCTATGATTAAGGTAGTTACATGTTGCTTTGAAGAGCTGCTTTCTGCCTTTTCCTTTGCTTCAGGAGACATCCTAACTTAAGTCCTTTGCAATCCCCACGTAACTTCAGTGGAGTTCTGGCCAGTGGCAGTTTGTAATCTACACTGGCATGCAGCAAGAGGTAGTAGAGCGAGTTTCAGCTAAGCATCAGGCAGATACTTATGGAGTAAGTTAAGCTACAGGGTTGCATCTGTAGGGAAACACTTCAAGATTATCAGGACTTCCCCTTTGTGAACCTATGTTGACTGTGCCTGATGATTGCATTGTTCTTTAAATGCCTTTCAGAGAGCTCTTCAGTTTACCCTGGGCAGCTCTTGGTGTCCTTGGGAAACCATCCATGCTACCTGCAACATTGTGAACCTGTGGCTGTGCTGGTTTTGGCTGGGATAGAGTTAATTTTCTTCACAGTAGCTGGTATGGGGCTGTGTTTTGGATTTGTACTGAAAACGGTGTTGATAACACAGGGATGTTTTCGGTACTGCTGAGCAGTGCTTGCACAGTCAGGGCCTTTTCTGCTTCTCACACCACCCCATCAGCAAGTAGGCTGGGGTGCACAAAAAATCTGGGAGTGTCAGAAGTGAGTGAGCATCTTATGTGGTTCTCAGTTGCCGACTGGAGTTGAACCATGGAAGCAGCTCATGAGAAAATTTGAAATATGCTGGTAGGGGCATGTATTTAGATATTAATGAGAAAAATAGAAGCCTCAGGCTCTGTTTAAGAATGAAGGTGCTTTTATACTCCCAGTTGGCCTACAGAATGGCTTTTCACTAAGATGCCTAAGGCTTCACCAAGATGATAGTCTAATAGGTCTATAAATAATAGATTTGTTAATTATGACTCCTTTCATCCTTCTGTGATATAATATCCAAATTATTATCCAAGCCATTCTAAATAGGTTGATTATGTATTTCTATAGCTTAGCTGGTTTGGGACTTTTCTGTCTTTTACTTTGATCACCACAGTAACACAGAACAATAATTTTGAAATCTTTTGGTCTTCACCTCTTAAGAGTTGTTTTCCTCCCCTATATCTTTCACAGATATTATCAGTGGATCGTATTCACAGTGAGGATACGACAGTGTATCCTGGGAGTCATTCTGGCACCCCAGGAGATGAGGTCTTGCCAAGAAATGCAGCCATGAATGAAAGTGGAGACAGGAAACAATTTACCCACAGCTCCCATGAGACCCTGTTACAACAGTTCAAAGTAGGGGTTTTTTTTTGATATATATTATATTTTTTATATTTTTTTTTGTTTTAATAGAGTGTCCACTTGTCCGACCTCTTTTTCTAATGCTTTCCTTTATGATTAGAATGCCCCTTTTCTGTAAATGTTAATTTAGTCACAACCCCCAGATTTTCGACGGAAGTCAGTTACCTATTAGCAAAAGGGAAGGGAATGCTGAAAAGACCTGACTACAGAACCAGCTCCTTGTTACAAAATTACAAGCCCAGAATAATAACTTAGAAATGTTTTCCCTGGGTTTTTCAGGTAAACCAAACCACTCCTCAGGAGCTGGGAAATGCTTCCAGTTGCCACAAGTTTGAGGGGATGAAGTTTCATGCCAAGGGATAAAGAGGCACTAGGACAATGCAGCAGGAGGTTCCATGTACGTGCACCTATATCAACAATAATCAGCAAAGTGAAACTGCCTTTGAGGATTATTTAGACAGGCTGGTGCTGTGCCCAGTGATGCTGGGTTTATAGAAAGGCCCAGCCAGAAAAGCACTCTACACCCAGATATCATAACAAAAGTGACACCCAGGGTAGTAAAATAAATATTTAAGTTCTTCATCTTCCCATATCTACCTCAGACATCCAGCTAACTCTAATAATACTTTACACTATAATACTTTAGAAATGCAAGTATTCTAAATTAATATAAGTGTTTTGATAGATACTTGTGAGTTCATTTTTCACTCTCTGCCCACTGATGGCTTTCCAGCTATGGGGCAGAGTACTGAGAGATGTTTTTTTTTTTGCGTGTTGTAAGTGTATCAAACCTAAAAGCCAAAGTAGCTTTTGAAACACTAATACTATCACTCAGTGCTTATATTACTAGTTACATCTTCAGAGCCTTTTACAAACAGCCATGAATGAAGTATGGTAATAGCTTGATTGTATTGTAAACCTGCTTTGCTGTTCCTCCAGCTGCTTCAGTGGGTCTCATCCTGGTGCCTGTGACAACAGCACACTGATGTTTCAGATGGCTAACCACTGAAACTGGGCTGTGGAAAGTTACAATTTTCCCTGTGTTTCTCCTAAAGGTGAGTTAGACATTGCATATTAAAATTTTGGAAAGACTCTACCAGCAGGTGGGGGCTTGATATGGTGAGATGTCGCATACCCAAGGGGACCCCTCCTCCACAGATCTTACCTGTGCTTGGACTATAAGGTCTTTGGGTGCCAGCCAGCATTTTTCCGCTTGGCGGAGTGTCCAGGGTAGTCTTAATGCATGACTGGAAGCTAGTAGGAGTGTAAACATGAGTTGAGTTACTATAAATCGCCATCAAGGAAGACTTGTCCAGATGCTAATAGTGGCAAAAATCATAGCCCCTTACACAGTAGGGGACACTTGCATGGTTTGGACCCCACTTTAGGGCTCAGCTGTTTGCCGTCACCCCTGCCTTTGGTCTGCAGAAGTGTCCCCCATTCCCATTGTTCAAACCATGGATGGAGGAGGCAAAGGTCAACTGGAGCAGGGGAGAAGCAAATGGAGTGGGAAATGCACAGCAACCCTTCAATTCCCCAAAGACTCCCCTCCAAAAATGGAGGCTGAGATCTGGCTGATATCTGTCTCTGAGTGCAGTTCCCTGGGCTGTGTCCTCCTCCCACCTGCAGAAGTGTCTGCTCACAGGGGACGAGATCTCGGCTGCTTCTTTCTCCTGAGGTCCACAGGTGCCTCCAGGAAGTGTCCCAGCCAGCAGTGGTCCTCTGTGACAAAGCGTGTCACCCGGGTCCTGGGACCACAGTACTATCGACCAGGGCTGGGGCTGGGCTCCGCAGGAGCTGCAGGCTGCTCTGTACCGCATGGGCACGATGGCGAGGCTGCCACGCTTGCGTCGCTGAAAGTAAACTGGATGTCAAGTACATTTCCCATCTGGCATCTATTAAAATAATGTGTGTGTGTGTGCGCGCGCGAGCCTATGTGTGTGTATAAAATGTGGACACACTCTCTAATTTCAAATATAGAACAAAATGCATGTTTTAAATTAAGTTTTAATTTTGGCTCTTTTGTTAACTGGAAAGATCCTTTATTTTAGAGTTTGTGCAAACTATTTTACTTAACATATTATCTGTAACAGATTGCATAAGCATGACTGTTATCTGTGTTAGTCATCACTTAAGGCCATGGAATATAACTCATGGAAGTCTGGATTTAATGAATGTTTGAATTAACCTATACCTAATTTCTTGTGTTTTAAAACCTAAATCTCATTGAAAGCTGAGCTTTGTTTACTTCCCAAAATTGATCTGAGGGCCATTTGGAACACTTAGTGTATTCTAAAATGTGATCATATCAACAATACATGCTCGAGTTTGTTTTAAAGTGAGTTTTTCTTCCTAGTTTACATAAATCATTTAAAAAAATTGTTCACTTTTTTGGATCATAATGTACTCACTTGGCTTTTAGACCTACATAGCTCACAGGCCAATTTTTCAAACAGGATTCTAAAGCTATTTGTGGATTACTTTCTGTTTGCTACTTGCAATCTGCATTCCTGAGGCAAGCATGCTAAAATGACTGAGGATTTTCATCGAGCTAAGTGATTATACTAAATAGGGCAATTTTGGGTGCTCTTAGCTTCTGTGTTTAAAAATACAATGCAGAAGAAACCAACACCACATTTTCCGTTAAACCACAGAGGGCACTGTTTGTTCTTAATATGAAAAGACCCTATTACATAGACGCTTGTCACTCCTCATTAAGCAATTAATATTAAGAGCTTAAATTTAGCCATTTTTTTCCTTTTTGCCTTCTTTGGCTTAAAAATTAACCATGTGTGTTATACTGATGCACACTCTCCTGTTCTTTCACTGTTTGGTTTGCACCAAATATTGCCTTGGTGCATCCCTCCTCTCCTTACTGCTTCACCACACTACATGGAGTCAGATAGTTTCCTTTACAGCAATGGGTCTGGAGAAGTAGTACAAGAAATTGCCTTATGACTGTTTTATGGCTAATTAGCACTCTGCATTGTAACCTGCTCTTTTGGGGTAAGGTATTGAAGAAAGGGAGGCAGGGCAGCACTGGCAACAACTGGAATGCTCACTCTTAATATTTTTCTTCTGGTGCTTTCAACCAGGATGCAATAAAAAAATGCAGCGACTAAGTTATGTGAGGCTGAAAGTCAATTGGCTATGCCAGTTTTGCAATTCTTGCAATTTTTTTTTTTATTTATCTGCTACTATTCTGAACAATACATGATGACATTTTCAGTTTTCTCAAAAGAAAAAAAAAATCTTCCCAAAACTTGACACAGAAAAAGCAATAACAAAATTTTCAGGTTTTAATAAAAATAAAGATTGCATTTCTTTAATTCCATGGGATTATTTTTGTTTCTGTAAAAAATGCTGAAAAAATGGCAGAATTCGATGCAAAACAAATTTGAGACTTGTCTTAGAGTTGTGTTGATACAAAGTGGCCCTAGATCATTGTGCAGAGCATCACACACAGACAACATAAACTCTTTATAACATAAAAATCCTAATAGATTAAAGAAAAAAAAATAAAAAATAGAAATTGAATAACTGGTGAACCTCAGATTAGTGGAAATATTCTTGTTTGTTTGTGCTTGTGTTAACTGTTCTGCAGGTTTGGGACATCTCAGAAGGTTATGAAGTATTACTTATTTTACTGTTGGTTCAATCAAACGTGTATGGGTCCTTATTTTAGCAGTTCCTCTCTCCGTCTAACAGTGATCCTTATGAGCTTTGCTGGTTAATATAATTTCTTGTTTGCTTGAGTCATGGATAACTTCTGGGATTGTTTTTTTTTTTCCATTTCAATCCCCCAACCTCTGTGTAAGGCTGGCGTCAAGATCTGTGAGGTGCTTTGCAGCTCTTGATGCAGCACTGCGTAGTCTTAGCCAGATGTAGCAGGTTTCACTTTCTCAGTGCCTGGCCAAAGTGGGAACCGGACCAGTTGGAACACAAATGGTATTACTAGGTAGTTGCAAGCACTTGGAAAGGATTGCAGGATTTATGGATGTCTCTGGAAAACAGGTTTGCCTAGGATCCCCTGATGGGGATTCGGCGATTTATGAGTCGGTGACAGCTTCCAAGCTCATAGGTGGTCGTACAGCATCAAAACTTTAGGTCTTATTTGTTGTAGGAGGAATAAGGGCTTATCACCGTTCATCACTCTGGTTGACACCACTGTTTCTCTTTGCAGAACTGTAAAATAACTGAGATTGTGAGGGATCTCAGGAGATCCCTAGTCCAACCTCCTGCTCAAAGTTGGGTCCCCTATGGGGCCAGACCACATTACTCAGGTCTTTACCCAGCTGAGCTTGAAAACCTCCAAGGATGGAGACTGTACAGCTTCTCTGGGCAACCTATTACAATGCTAAATTATCTGAGGGTGATTTTCCTTCCTTATATCCAGGATGAACCTCTCTTGTTCCGGCATGTCCCAGGATAGACCCTTGCAGAGTTGCTTTTCTCATCAGCCACTAAGTAGGGTACTACTGGGTAACCAGCACCCTTTGAAACGGACAACCCAGTCAGTTTTTCCTTCAATCTTTTAGTCCAGCCATCAAGACTGTAAAGACTCACCTTGGACATAAGGATACTGTAAGAGATCACGTTGAAAGCATTGCTAAAGGAAACCTTCGCTATATTGGGAATGACTCATGAGAAAGGTGCAGTTCTTGCGGCTACATTTAAAGGGACAATTTGTGGGACAGCTAATGGAGACTGTCCAGAGAAATAGAAATTATTCTGCTGGTTTCTAGGGTTTTTCCTTTTAAAAATCAAGACAGTGAGTTGAAATTCCCTTCTGAGAGTAGTTAAATCAACTCATCCCTTGCTATAAGGCGAAGGATGATAAATTTTTGGAGGTTTCTTTTCAATTATGCAGTGGTAGAGGCCTGAAGTATTTTAAAGTAACCTGAATACGAGATTGTCCATACCAGTAAACAGGCAAACTCTGCTGCGCAGCTGGAGTGTTACTTTCCTTCCAGGCACTGCTAAAGACAAGGGCATTATCCTGCAGATGAGGTTACATGCTTGTGTATGCGTTTTAGGCTTGGGTCTGCATTACCAAAGGGATAGTTATAAAAACACGTAGATAGCTCTGTGGAAGAATTTGATTTTTCAAAATAGTTTTCATGTACTTCTTTGCCTGTCTGATTTTCGAAAACTGGAAACATAATCTGGGAAATAGGGCCACAAAGTCATTACAAAAGCCCTGCACAGCACAGCTCTTGCTGTTTTTGGCTTTTCTCTCTCCTCCATGTGCCAATTCATTCTTAGCTATGCTTATCAAAGTATCATAAGCATTTTCCATCTCATTTAATTTTTAAACCTGGAATTCAGTATTCTTCAACATAGAATATTGAGACTGCTTTAATTTGTTAAGTTTAGGCATATCCTGAATATCTAAATATTATTAAACATAAGGTTCCTTTGATTTTTCCTTTTAAGTGACATAGAATGAATCTGTAGAAGAGAAAGCAGTACTTAAGTTATCCATAATGCATCTGTTTATGTTTCCAACTGGTGTACTTTATCACCAAGTCATTGGTTTATATTATAAAATGATGGTTGTGTAATAAGTAGTTAGCAGAAACCACAGGCACGTCTTTGAAATAACACTAATGGCCATTTTTGATGAAATATATGAGACTTTGTGAAAATGATTTGGTGAAGAAATGTATTTTCTTTACTTCCTGTTAACAGTGAGTATGTTGAAGCCCTTTAATCTTTGCTGCACAACTAAACATTTTTTTTCTTATTTGGGATTAGTTTGAACTAGCAAGCACCATTTAATAATCAAGAAGCTTTAAAGCAAGTGAATTTGATCAGGGAAGCACTAATTAACAGTACAAAGTGAAAAAAAATGTCCACGTATAATGGTTTCAAATAGAAAAACAATTAGCTGGTAACTTTGGGAATTAGTTATTCTGCCTCTTTCTATTCTTATCTGGTTTACAGCACTGAGGATCCTTTTCTGCTGGCTGAGTTTGTATATGTAAGAATCAATAAATAATAGTAAATGATAAAGCACACTTGGAAGGGCCAAGCATGATGACATTTTTAAGACTTAAGATTTGCTCGGAAGCAATTAAATCTCTGGGTTTATACGAAAGGTGCAGCCAGTCCTTAGCAATTCACAACACTGCACAGTGGATAAGTTTTCTGGCATTTCACAAGTAAGTCTTCCAACCAGTTCCTAAGCTAAAATTAGATGTAAGTTGGATTCATAGTTAAAGATGTGATCCTTGCCCAAGTTTAGTGTTTATATCTGTTAAATACTCTTGCTTGAAAATAACACTTCCTCTATAGTTCCGCTGTAAGATTATATTTTGCACAGGATATATCTGAAGAAATAATTTATGATTAAGTTTTTACGCACTGTTGTATTTAGCTGCTATTGCAAGCAGTTTTGCTGATGCTACATATTATCAATCTTGTTCTCAGAAAATTTTGCTAAACTTTTGACTACTTTTTCATGGTTTTTTTCTCACCCAAGGTGGGAGGAGGCATGTTTTGGGAAAGCTCTTACCAAATGTTTTCAGCTTTAAGAAATCAATTCATTAAAATATTTGCTTGTTCATATTTTTGACATTCTGGAAAAAAATCCCTCTCTTAATTCAGAATCCCACCAGCCTTTGGTATCAGAACTGGAAATACAACCTCTGTTTTGTGACTGTATTCTTGTTTATCTTAGTGACTTACAATTCAGTTGTACTACAAAATTTTGAAAAATAAAAAGGTTTGTAAATGCTTAGAAGATACTTCTTTGACGTAAGGAACTAAAAAATCTTTTTTGACTGGACATATTTGCCTAGTTTCAGCTGACCTGCCCAGGGCAGGGCACACGGGAAGCTGGGGTGGAGGGAAGTTGGACAAGGAGTCTGGATGAAGAGCTGGGCAGCAGGACCTGAGATTGTCAGGACAAGGGGATAAGAGCCACGAGCAGTGCAGGGAGAGCTTGAGGCAGAGGGACAGTGGGAAGTGGTGGTAGACCATGAATGGGGCACTGGGGATGACAGGAGAAACCAAAAAGGTGAGAGCTTGGGATGGGTTTTGGGAAAAGGGATGAAGAGTCAAGGGTGAGGAACAGACAGGAGTAGGCCGGGACAGGACTGAGGGAGCAGAGAAGGACAAGACAAGCTTGGAGCTGAAGGACAGAAAAGTCTACACCAGTTAAAATCCTCCTATGAGAGATAAAATAGAGGCAAAGATCCTGAGATCTTTTTTTCCCCAGTAGGTTTTTCATTCTAGTTTCATAGGTTTGAAACAATTCATTCTTCAAGCGGTATCATCAAGACTGCAAAATAAAGCACTGAATAGCTGGTATTAAATGTATATAATATGGTCTCATAGCCTTCATTTAGTCTCCTTTTTTTTCCATATACAAGTCCAAATTACTTGCTCAAATGATCCGTATTCCACAGAGTTGACACTTCTTTTTGTGCACACAGTGACTGTAAACTCTTAATTACTGAGCAGCTGTTAACACTGCTGCATCCCTTCAATGCTCAGTGAGTATTTCCTACACGTGATTTACTGCACACCGTTCAATCCCAGCTCTGATGACAGGCAGATTCATTAATGTAGGTTTGTTTTCTAGGGATGATAATAGGTGTGACATAGATACAGTACTTCATATTAACCACTGCATCGTTAAAACAGTGGATTTTGTGATATGAAGAGATATTAACCCAGCTGTATAAGTGGGCTGATAAAATATTTAGGAACTGAGACCAGAAGTGATTATTATATTGGTCGCCCTTTCTGAGAAGGTGAGCGTCTGCAGAGTGCATAACATTAGATGGACTTAACTCCTGGACACTTGTATCTTGGCACTTGGGAGTCAAGTGCCAAGACTTTCTGCCAGGCATTCAGCAAATGAAGTCTTTGCAATTAGTGATCACATGTGAAATGTCTGGCTTTGAGCTGATATCCAAGTTTTCAGAAGCTTCAGGCATGAACTTCTTCATTCTCCTTCTGTAGTTTCCTACCACATTCTTTTTTTTTTTATGTATTCAAAGAAAGAAGGAGAAGTCCTACAGGTAGCAGTCTTCCTTTCATAATTTGGATCCACTTCAGAAACGTTTGCACTGTGAATTGAACAGGAGAGGGATCCTGTGGTAAAATACCCATCTCTAATAAAAAGCAGTAAAGTGCTAGTTAAATGTTAGTTATGCAGGCAAACTTAACTTCGATATTCACTGACTGCTTCACTACTTTAGTTTGGTTTTAGTCAAATTAACCAGGTGTGGGAGAAACAGAAGCTTCCTACAAGTTTTGTGAAGGCATTTCATGTGAGATGAATGGTTTGGATAGATGCTCCTGCTGTAGGAAAGCCTAGAAGGCCTGGGCTGCCCAAACGGCACATGTACCCTGCCCAGATCGTCAGCCGCTGCTGTTTCTTGCTCTCTGGGCTGCCCCCCACAGCAGAGAGGGAGGCTGAGGTTGTTTTGTTGAGGAGGAAGGGTAAATAGGGCACAAAGGACACAAGGCTGTAGAAAATCAGATTCATTAATTCTGTTGCCAGTGGAGCAGTGTACGTGTAATGACGACTTAAGCTACAAAATCCTTAAGGTCTTAGAGGTGACTCTGCCATTCATGACATTTCATCTGCAGATATTGTGTAAATAGTACTTTTGGGAGGGACACTGCTAGAAGTTTCTCTTGCTAGGCCCGTACGATCCCATTGTGTTTAGAGAAATTATGCAGGAGCACAGTCAAAAGTTTAGACACACAGATTCAGGGGTCTTGATCCTATCACACTCCATAGACAATAATAAAGGTCAGACTTACCAGCAAGCTCCAGGCACTTTACACTCTTCAGGTGTGACCAATCTAATTCAAAGCCACATCAACTTTTTGTCCAGGTCTGGAAGTTTTACATGCCTTTAATGTAGTAAACCTGCTTGTAAGAATGAAATTAAGCAAAAAAAGTTTTAAATGAGAATTTTTACATGTAAAGCATCCACGGAACACTAACTCTATTTTTAGGAGTATCAGGAGGTGAAAAATGCATAAAGTCTCTTTAAAAATAACTTTAGTCTAATCTGAAACCAGACCATTAAAATCTTTCCCTCAAAACTACATAATTGTTTTGTCACATTATTACACCTTACTACGTAGACTACTTAAGGATTTTGAACATGCATTTCTTATCTGAATAAATGTGACTTTATTTTTCTAAGTACAATCTTAACACTGTTTTCTTAGTTTTTTACCTATGAAATTCATGGTTGAAATTTTGAATTTTTTTTTCCAGCTAATGAGTGTTTTATCTGAGAACCCAATCTGAACTTTCTAGTCTCAAGGAATATGATGGGAGGAGAATTAGGCTTATTAAAATGCTTTCTAGGAAAGATGAAATTTAGGATTTCTTGGATGTTGTTATGGACAAGGAAATAATAGAAATAATAAACCCAAGATGGATATTATATTTTTAAACAGGGATGCACTGACAGTGTTTCCATGTGTAGCCTTTGGACTATATGATCTGTTCAGCATGGCCTAATGGCAACAGTTTTGCTATTTGACTTCCTTGCATCCAGGGATTTTGCCACACCTAATGAAGCATTTGTTATCCATAACTACTTCATTAGTGTGAAGACTCACATGGAAGAGTTCTAGGGATCTCCCTTCAGAAACCTGCCATTGGTGAGGTGGATGTTGAATATCCTCAAGGGAAAGAGATTCACACTGAGAGACTCTGGTCCGTGAGAATACGATGCGGGCGCTCCCTGGAGTCTCTACGCTTGCATGAATAGGAAGGATTAAAGGTTCAGGCTTATAGCCCATTTGTCATGAAATCCCCTAATGATGACAGAAACTGTAGACTGGCCTCATATAGAATATCTATAAAGAGCAGAGTGAAAAGGATATAGTGAGGCAATGGTGCATGGCCCTAATTTTAGAAGTATTGAAAGTGAGAGAATTCGAGGAGTTTATGACAGTAACAGAATATTTGGGTTCAGTTTCCCTTCCTCCCGCCAGTGCAAAACCCAAGCACTAAAGGCTGTGTCTTGAAAAGCCCATATGAGCATCTGGTTATACTTGCTCTCCCTCTGTGTCCCCAGTACACTCTAGGAAATACAAGAACTTTAGTCCAAAAGCCACAATATGTAACGGGAAGAAAGCAAGAGAGCAGTAATGCTGAGCAGCAGCCGGGATGCAGCTGGTGAGAGTGCCGTGATGCTCCTGCCTGTCTGCCTTCGACAGAATGGGGTAGCAGTGTCAGGGATTGTTGAGGCGCTTGCCAAGGGTGCCTGTTTGTTGGTAAACTGGGATCTACTTGGTTCCTCAGCTTGACCCTGATCCCGAGGCATGCCGATGCTGTGGGACTCCTCAGATGGTCCAGGACTGGCACAGTCTGTTGCTCTGTTTCATTTCAGATGGAAATGTTTTGATTTTTCCCTCACTGAAAAAATGCTGGAAATTCCAAATGTGCATTTCGTATTTCAGCTGGAACATAACGTCCCACAAAATGGAAATTCCCTCTCTTTGTCTAGCTGCAGCCTGGAAGAAGGGGCCTTTGAGGAGATGCACAGGAGAGGTGTAGCCTGATCTTCAGAGGAAAAAATGGGTGTGAGGCTCTGGGACTGCAGCTCTTCCGTACAAATAGAAGTGTATTTCCTAATCTGAACATATTGTGTTTTAGCTGATAAAAATATAATCTTTGCAACTTTTTGCTGAACACCTGGAATTTTTCAAAGGGATATCTATACCAAGTAAGTTCAGTTACAGATCTGCAAAACACGAGTGGCAGGTGCGGTTGAGGGCAGGAAAGCAAGATGTTTCAGGACATGAAGCAGCCATGCTCTGCCAGGATGCCCATTTAAAGTTTAAACTCATATGAGCAAGGATAATCTTTTTCTGTATGTAGTGTGGTGTTCGGCAAGCTGTTACAAATCAGTAATAATCTGTGTATGCTGGCTTGCCAGGCACAGCTTTTTCACTCCAAATTTTTCCTTGTGAAATCATAGCACGGTGTTACGTGTCTCTATCCTGGCATTGCAGTGAAGTGTTACCTGCTGCCCATGAGGGAGAGTGGTTACATGGCGTGGGCAATATCTGCATGCAACTGCTATGTGAGCAAATGCAAGCAGTACCCCCATAAGAATCAGTCTGGTAAAAGAGAAAAAACCCCACCTCTTTGCCAAGATGATTAAGCACAATGGCTGAGATGGGGCTCAAGGGGGTTTATCAGATTATTTACCATGACAGGAGGCACACCTTGCCTCTTGTGTTCTCAGATAACTCATGTGCTCTCAAAAATATGACCCTGCAGGTATCAAAATTTTAAAGTGCCTTGTTTCAAAACAGACTGAAAGAAGTTCCTGAACAGAAAATGCAAAATGTTTGTTCAGTTGGCTACTCGGTAAGCTTTAACTTCTGTAGTTTTTCCTGTTTATCCTAACAGATGTCGTCTTGTTTCCAAAATGTCAGAATAGGAAATGCCTCCATTAACTTAATTTAGACAGTTCAATTTCAGTAGTGCCCACTGCACTTTGCATTTTATAGTTTGCAGTTAGGAAGCAACATCTGGACTTGTCCCAGTGAAAATGAGATTTCCCACTGTTAATACATTTATTGCATTTCCTTATATAAATATTGTTTGGTTATAGAAAGGAATTGTGTTATTAATCTTGACTGTGTGTCTGGACTGCTGATTCAAACATGGAAAACAAGGTTGTTTCCAAACACTTAAGGTATCTAAGCGCAGAAGTTGCTGTTAAGTGGCATCCACGTGTTGGCTTTGAGTGGCTTGCAGCCATTTATATGTTCGCGAGTCTGCGGAAGAAATGTAGCTTAGAGCACAGTATCTCAACCCCATATTTGACATCACTGGGAATCTCTCTGTATTACCATTAAAATGCGGTAACTGTGGGTTTGCTGACTTCAAATGTGAAACAAACACATTGGAAATCAGGTTGTTACTTGAATGGTTGCTTGCTAGTCATGTTTTCCTAAGCAAATTGTCAGTGCTCTCCATGAGCAGATGGCTATTTAAACAGATATCCTGCCTGGTTTTAGGGGACTGGATTTGATGCATGTATAAGGTTCTCTGTGTAATGTAACCCAGTCCTCAAAAGTTTTACTTTTTTACAGTCACAGTCGATTAAATCTGACTTGGCAGGGGACCAGAAAGCCTTTGGGAGGATTAGTGGTTATTAGTGTCATTGCCTCTTCTACTGTAAAAGCAGTGGCTGTGTGATGAGCTGCCGAGCAGGCCTCGCCCCGGCACAGCTCACCCCTCGGAGTGCAGCGGGGACCTGCAGCCTGCCGTCGGCCGGGCTGCCCAGCTCTCGGCTGGCCGCCGCTCCCCTCTGTGCCAAAGAGCCCCGCTGTTTGTTAGTAAATGCTGGGGAGCTCCTTTGCAGGCAAGGGGCTTGGTGGCTCGTTCTGACTGTCGAGGCTGAGCGGTCAGCTGTCGGCTCGGCTCCTGTCCCGCTCCGGGTGTCCCGACTCACCTGGGTGGCAGCAGGAGGCAAGGAAATCACTCAACACCTAGCTCTGTAGCGCTTTGTCTCCCTTTCTTCTCTTTCTGCTTTGTATGCTGCGGCAGAGAGGTGGCTGGCGCTGAACTTTTTACCTTCAAGGCTAAGTATTTTGTGTGCTGGAGAAAAATGCCATTAAAATGATTTGTGAAATAAATACTATCACTAGGGCAGGTGTTGGACCTGTAAACAGTTAATTGCCAGAGCTCTGCAGATGTCGACTATTTCTTTTGAGACGTCTGCCAGCTAATATTATCTGATAGCAGCTCATTCACTTGATGAATCTGTCATTTTGCAATTCAGCTACCAGAATGTGTGCCGGGTCGATCAGCTTGCATGTCTGTATTCAGCAGAGCTTCACAGTCTACAGTCATCTAGAGACATTCAAGGTATAATTCAATTAATATTTCACCATCTTCCCAACAAGAAAGAAATACATAGCAAAAAAATCAAAACTTTGTTTTTCTGTGCCTTTGAGACTCATGATAAAATTGTTTTAAAATCATAGTAAGGGTAATAAAAGTCTGGTCCAGCCCAAGTGTCAGCCAACAGCAGGAGATGGGGCATCTTGTTCAGAGGAGATGTAGCCAATGCTTGCTGTTGGAAATTTGGTGAAATCATATTTGTGTTCAACATTTGTGTTCAACATTTGTGTTCAGCACTTTTCAGCTGGTCCATGCTTTGATAATTATTGCAGAAGTTTGCTTCAGGTAAACCAATCATGCTCTAAAAGATATACCTGAAACTCAAAGGTGGATCCACAATTAATGATGAGAAGAAATAGGTGAGTATGTTTGAAATAGGCAAAATTTGTGCCTACTTCTGTACTGATCAACATTTTTAATTATTCAAATTAAAACTGTTTTGTAACTGAAAAGCGAAACAATACTTGTGAGCTGGTCCATGGAATATTGCTTTTTCTGTTGACCACATTCAAATAGATCTTAACACTCTCCATAATGTTTAGTATTTTTGCTATTCAGTAGAACAAAAGATGATTTGTACCTGAGGAGAATGCATTCAGTCAACAAGCCTAGAAAGAAATAATGGAATTTGAATGGGAAGTTATGTACATAAAGTAAAAAAAAAAAAAGAGAGAAATGTGTTGTTTTAGAAAAGCATTAGAATCGAGGAGTTTGTGGTAGAATTGGATTTGAGTCGTAATCTTTTAAAAAAGCCCCTGCTAAAGCAGGTAACTAATTTGCTATGTAGTCAGCCTGCTCAGGTTACCCCCTTGATGTTTCGGGCTGTGGGGACCCTCCTTCAGGACTTTGTTGCTCTCGGTGGCCACAGCCGTGGGGCCGCGGATGAATAGGATGGAGTGGCAGGAGGGTAAATGTGAGAGCTTTGTGTTTTCAGACAGTTCTTTTGCTTCTAGGAAAGTTAATTAGGAAGTGAAACCTTAAGCAGTTGACAGTGTGCATTGTTGGCTGCTAGTGCTCTGTGACAAATACCACTGAAAGGTACTTCACTTTCTTTTGTAAACAGAAAGGTAAGGAATTTGCACAAAAATGTATTGGTGAAGATCTGCTTTTCATCATGGCCTAACCACATAGTAAACAACAGAAATAACTTGTTTTAATAAAGTATGGTGTTGAAACATTTATCAGCAAGCTCTTTCTCTCCATTTCAAAGGTATGTTTAGGTAAGAGGAACTGTTGCCTTGAAGAAACCCAATCTGAAATTTTGTTATAACATTTTCTTCAGGTCAAGGTCAGAAAACTTAAGGAAAAGTTTGACTTTTGGGCCATCATACAATTATGCCTGAGTTGATTAATACAGTATGGTGAAACAGCCATCTATGAATTTCTTAGTATTTTGAATGTATCCCAAGTAAGAGTTACTAACATAAAATTATTCTAGTAGTCACATTATAAAAAGCATGACTTCATTTTTATTGTCATTTTTTTTGCATGTAGCTGTGCACAGTTATGAGGCAAGTGTAATAATCCATGTATTTTAATTTCTCTATATAACAATAAAAAGATTAACATACCTTTCTCTTATGGGCTAGGTTCCCTTGAGTGGTATCAATATAAGTCTCTGGAGAATTAATAAACCAGGCCTGGGGACTTTAGGGTTAAAGCCTGTTAAAACAGTTCTGCATGGTACTTCAATTGAACTAGACTTTAGTGGTGTACTTGTGAAACCAAAGGGAGAATGGTAAGGAGGCACAATAGATGCCCTTTTCAGAATAAAGGTAGCTGTATTTTGCCCCAGCACTTCCACCTCTGCATTTGGAGCAGCTCTGCACACTTCTCCTTTCACAGGCTTTCACGGCGTGAGCACCACAGAGTAACATAGCAGAATATTAATTATATGATGATTATAGAAAGGGTATGGCATTTGTGGAAGTAAGATTTGCAACTCAACAAGCAGTCACCACAGAGGGCTGAGATGGCTGCTCCAAGGGGATGGAAAACAGGGAGGAAGGAATGGTATCGAGACCTCTATGTCTACGACACATGCATGCAGATTGGTGCTTCGTCTTATACAGGGGATGACACAAATGACATTTCCTAAGCAAGACCTAGGCTCTTTGCAGCCTCTGTACCCCTGGACTGCCCAGACTGGAGCAGCTGTGGTTGTGCAGAGATGCAGCTCGCTGCTTATCCATGCTGTCCCCTCGCTCATGTCCATTAATCTCAGTCCTTGTGGTAACGGCACAGTTTCCTCAGCCTTATAGATATTTTACAATGGCTTTCCCTTTTGCCAGTTTTTCCTACAGAATGGGAGAATTTAGTTCTCTGTTTATGCATTGCCTTGAAGTGATACTCTATCTGTTTGTACAAGGCTGTGTAATGCCTGCAGAGTGAGCTATTTTTGACGATTTTCAGAGGATCATTTAAAATATCAAATTGTTAAAAAACTTCCATATTTTTCCATAAGAAACTCCTCAAATATTACTAGATTTAGCTTTTTTTTTTTTTTTTAATTGCTTTGAAAAATGGAGTAGGAGGATTTTCAGAAGTCCTTGGAACTGCCCTAAATGTCTTCTTACTCTTTCCTAGTGTTCTTAAGGATGCACATCCAACACACTGTAAAAATTACAGTGATTTAATAATAATTATATTGCATAGGATAATGGTGCCTGAATAAGGTCAGCTGAGTAAGGTAAGCGCTTGAGCAAGGTTAGGTTACTATTATACATCAGAACTGCTCTTCAGACGCTTTGAATGACACCAGGGCCAGGTGATACAGGGCTGAGGATATGAAATTAGCTTGCCGGTGTCTCTTCCTGCTGTATGACTATAGATGAGCATGGGGAGGGGTAGAAGAAGGCTGAAGGACTGCGGGGTCATGGGTCTGCCCCCACCTGCGGGCGTGTTTGGGTCAGGGAGGAGGATTCCACCCTTATCAACCCCGTCGTGAGCTCATTCCTCATTTCTTGAGCAGAGAGGAATGTTTATTCAGCTGACACTGTTTCTGGGAAAGAGGCTAGAAAAGAAACCACTGCGTGACAGTCTTCCCCCTTATCATCTGTAGTGGTGATGTATGTGTGCAACATGTGCAGTGTGGGAAGGGATGGGGAAGGATGGCCAGCTAGACAAGGAAAATGAAGTACTTGAATGCACTGGGGATCATTACCCCATTTCTCTGTATCGACAGCAATATTCATCTAAACTTAGCCTACTAAAGTTTAATCAAAATAACTTTTTCCACTTGAGCGGTTGATTAACCCCCAAAGGCTCCATCTTTCAATAAGTTTAAGCAAATTCAAATAATATGTGTGGAGCATGCAGTGCTGATTTATACCAGATATATATTAATAGCAGTGTCACTGGATGGAGAGACTGAGGCAAACCATGCGAGTGGCTGCCCCGAGTCCAGCACCGGAACGACAGGGAACAGCTGAAAGCATGGGACTTCCTTCCTACTCCCATACGACTTTGTGTGGGAGCAAGCAGATTTGGAAGGGTGTGATTTAACTCTCAGGAGAGGTGTGCAAGGCATAGCGCAGTCTGAGGAACAACCTCTGGTATGATTTCTTCTGGGGACTGCTTTTCTCTTCACAACATCAGACCTCCTTGCTATCCCTTCTGATCCTGTGTGGCGGGTGTCTATGTGAATGGATCAGTGGCCTTCGACTGCATCTCCTTGTGGAAATTGCTTTGACCTTTATTTTCATTTGTTGGCCCAATTGCTATCCTGTCCCTGAAGTGGAGTGTGGTTACACCTTTCTGCTTAAGCTGGCATGTTTAGTTTAAAACCAGAAGAAATTAGAACTGCTTAGCTTTCTAGAAATAACTTTGCTTTTCTCTTTATCACCTACAGAATGCCTGGAGAGTTTCAAACTAATAACAAGATTATGTAAGAGAATAGGAAATAAAAACATACATATATTTTATTTCTGCAGAAACACCGCTGTTGCATTTACTCTTCCAACACAGTAAATGAGCCTTCTATATACTTTGGCACTACAAAGCATTTCAGAGATACTTCTGGTAAACACCAATACCAGATCTATCCTTCTAAACCTCAGTCTTCAGGAATGTATATATTGTATAAGTGGAACAAAAAAGTCAACTTTAACATTTTAAGCAATCAGTTTGATTCTGGTCACGGCAATTACTCTTTCTGTCAGCAGGAGTAAAATTTACAATCAGGAAACCAAAGAGTCAAAGGTATTCCTGTATAATGCAGCATAAGCTGCACGTAAATTAGATCACCCCGCTGGAAAACCTGCTTCCTCTCATTTGCCTGAGCAGAGCTGGGCGGCCTCCACAAGCCACACAGAAGTGCGCAGTGCGCTCAGCCCCGACCCATGGGCAGGTGGAAGGAGAGGAGTCGTGGTTAAGACCGTGCTGCCATGCCAAGGCAGGATCCCCCTGTGCCACCATCCATCTCCTCACCCACCCTGTGCATTGCTGCTGGAGCTGGCCACCCCACCACACAGCCTGACCCACTTCCCAACCCAGCTTGCAAATGAGGGCTGGGGAAAGATGTTGGCTTTCTCTGATGTAAGCGAGCAAACCTGGCCGTGGGTGAACCAGTATTTTTGCAAGTGGAGGGTAGGAAAAGCCCTCTGAGGATGAAGCCCTAGAGGGGCTGGTTTCAGTCCTGCATGTAACCCCAACTGCTTTTCACCCTACGTGTAACACCGGGCTTGTGAAGGCTTGACGGAAGGGGTTGCCTTTGCTGCATGTTCTAACTGGGCCAGCTAGGCAAGTGAGCTGCTGATGAATTGGTCCAAGGGGGATGTGAGCAGGGACTTAGCAAGCTGATGCTGACTCCCATGGGCTGTGGTACCTCTAAATGCTGGTGCTTTGGCCCTGGGAAGAGAGATGCTGCTTAGCTTGTCTGCCAAGGGCAAGCAAGGAGGAACGTGAGCACTTCATCTGGGCATTTATGAGACCTTGCTTGAGGTCTGACTTGACATCCCAGTTACAAATATGGGGGAAAAACCTTAAATTGTTTGGCCTGGGCAATTGGTCCTTTCCCAGTTGCAATCACCAGTTTAAGCAGATGGGCTTAAAGAAACTGAAACCCTTGGGATGGGAGACTTGAGCTGCTCCAGAGAGCTCTTCTTGTTCTCCTGCAGTTGCTAACCACATGCTCCTACCTCTGCAAAAATAGATTGGTATTGACATCCATCTCTTTTCCAAGAGGGATTGTGCTCTCTGGTGCAGAGTCGCAGGGCTCCAGGGTCTAAAGGCTGAGCAAGAACGTGGCCAGAGCTGGGAAGGGCCAACACCATGTGGCCCCATGCAAACCCTCCAGCTCTCATCGAGGGCCTGGCCTTCAGTGGGTAACAGAAATGTGCTGCATACCAGATATCTGAGTTGTTCTTGTGGATTCAAAACACAAGGGAAAAAATATGTGAGAAATCATCCCTGCATATAGTTTGGAGTAGCAGGGGAATGAAGGAGCAGAGCAGTAATCACACTAGCACAATAAGTCTTGAGAGCTGCTCTCAAGGCAGTGCGCAAGCCTGGTACTCTCTGAGCCCCCTCCCAGCTCCCAGTCCCTCCTGTATGTGGAGGAGAAAGCAGAAGAGCAGCTGGCCCAGCTGGAGCAAGGCAGAGGCACCCATCCTCCTCCTCATCCTCCTTCTGCCACCCTGGAGCAACACATCAGTCGCAGCTGCACTTCTCCCCTTTTCTGTCATCACCCTTTCAAGGGGCATCCAGCTAACTTCATGCCTTCTTGTCTGTCTTTTTTCCTTTTCAGGAGTGAGGCACTGGCAGTCTTCCCCTTTCTTCCCCATGGATTCGTTGAAAATAGCTGAGAAAAACAGTGATCAGCCAATTTATGTGACACTCTCTCAGATAAATGAATGGGAAAAGTGGGACTTTTGAGGCTGGTCTGGACAATGTAATTAAAATGATCCTTGTGTGGCAGTTGTAAGTTGACCCTTGGCAAACAACCTGGCTGGTCAGATCAGGTTTTGAAAAGGGCTTTCTCATTTCTTAACATGGAAGATTCTGCATTTTAGTGATTCTATATATTTTTCTTTCTCTTTGGAGAATTCTAGTGGTTTTATTTATAAAAAAGCATAGATTTTGAGATACTTACTTCATCTTCTTTCACAGAATTACCTTCTTCTCCTAATAGTTCAGAATCAGAATCCCTTTTTCTAGGGAGTTAAAAAAAAAAAAAAAAGAAGAAAAAAAAAGGAAAATAGATCTCATTTCAGTTGACAAGAATCAGTAAACTGGTTCCCAGATCTGGGAACCTTTCCTTTTGGTAATACATAATCCTCTCTGACTACATGCATTTAATTCTTCAAACCCACTTTGCACTTCAGTGTGTTCTCAGGTTTCTACCTCTTCATAGTACATTTTTAACACATAGAAATAACATCTGAAAGCTAATTATGTTAAACAACTTCAAGGTAACTTCAAACATACTTAGTCTTGTAGAAAAAAAAATATGTCTAACTTTAAAAATAATTTCTGGTAACAATTATAAAAGGAATGTCATAAATATTTCTGCTCTGCTGAGCGGGATTTTGCCTTTAGAAAAATAATATTATCATTAACAGTTTTTATCATAGCAGCAAAAAAAGGACCAGGCAAGACTGAGTCCTGATGTGCTCAGTTTCCCCACCCGCGGTCACCCATTAGAGTCTGACCTTCTCCTCTAAATATGTATAATCAAGTGAATGCTGTGGATAAAGATGACAGGGATTCAGCACAGATTTGTAGTGGTTGCTGGGGAAGGGGGCACCTGGTATTCCTTTTCCATCCTTCCTCCTTGGTCCCTCCCTCCCTTCCTTTCTCCCTTCACCTCTCACTGCCAAGACATGTTCCAGAGGCTCTGGGATCTCCCTGACACATTCTCTGTCCTGGAAAGCTTACGTTTGGGAGCAGGATCAGCCTGACCAGGAGCAGGGGGATCTTGGGGCAGAGGAAGCATGGTGGTGAGCTCCCCCTCCTCTTCCCTGTACAGACACACAGGTTGCTGACCTATGAGGTTTGTATAAGCAACCCATGGGTGAATTCAAGACAGTATGGAGTGCTTTGGAACGCAAAGGTTGGCAACACTCTGCGGAAGTGTAAAGCCTCTGAATCTGGGGGATGGATGGGAATGCGGGATGTCTCCTGCCATTTCTGTCCTGTAGCGTGAGATATTGCTGCCTGGGAGCGGAAAGAAAAGTCTCACCTGTAGTAGTACAGGACATCTCCCAATGGCACTGGGAAATGCTGGGTTGTTTTTTTTTTTCTGTTCACTGTGTATGTGTCAGTATATTTGAAAGTAATTTTATATGTTTTTTCTCAAATCCTATAATAGCATGTCTTTCTACACCTATCTTCTTTTCATTTCATTTGTGGTTATGTTTTGTGGCATTCAACATTCTCCAGTGAGAATAAAGTTTATTTTCATGTTTAGAGGTCTGAACATCTCATCTTAGCAAAGGGAATCCGGTATGATAAATGCACCTGTCAAGGCCTAATTTGTTCATATATTTTGAAATGAATCATTGATGTAGTAGGTTAAAAAACACAACTTGAGATCATGAAGAAATGTGTGGGAAGCATATCTAGACTTACTTATAACTTTGGAAGAATGCGAGAATTCATGTTTATTAAGCCAAAATATAATAAATTCACAATGTAAAATATAACTCCAAGTAAGCCAGATGATAAACATGTTTTAATGCAACGCATGCAGCTGCTCCACTCTGTTGTTTCCCATCCTTTTCTGTCTGATCTATTTGCTTCCCCTTAATAGCTGCAGGACATATTTATTGGGACCAAAATTTTCCCTTGTCATTTGCAGCACAACTTTCTGGTCCAAGGAAAGACTCATTTCTTTGAAATGCTTTTCTAATAAGAGCAGAAAGCACAGTGAATACTAAATTAAAAACTACACCAGCACATTGCAAAGCAAATTCACTTGGTTTCTGCTTTCTGGGGAAATGAAGAGGCGAAGAGGTAAAGAATCATATGTGATATGTCTGTACTTCTTACCTGAAATGGCTGTGCACCTCTGCAAGGCTTGGGATGGCCCTGGGGGTAGCTGAGGAGTGAGAACCCCAACCGACTGACAGATTTGTGTCAGAGGAAAAACAAGACAATGAAGGGCAAGGTGGAAATGTGAAAGGTAAAGACAGGCAGTGGCTGAACTGGGTTTGACTTCAGTGGCAGTTGTTCCTGTCCTGTACAGGGTCATCAGGCTCCAGGCTGTAGATGTTTCAGAAAAAAAACCCCAGTTGTTGAGGGAACATATCTGCAATATTAAAAGTTGTCCTGGAGCATCTCTCACGTAGGCATATGAAAACAACTTTTACGTATGAGGGAGCAGGTGAACAACCCTGCTTATTCAGCAACACAGAAATAAAAGTAACATGACAGAAGCAGGGAGACCTTAATTTTTTTTTTTTTTTTTTAAATGAGGGGCTGTGAGCATGTACCCTATAAACAGTTATACAGAGGGGAGATGTTACTTATTTGTAGGGTAATTTGATGGGGATGCACCCTTTGCAGAAATCCATGACATTTGCCTTTGCCTCTCCTGGCTGAGAGGGAATGGAGGGGAAACAAAGAAGATCCTGTCCTGGAAAAATAAAATAAATATATAGATTTTGTTGTCCTGTATGCCAATTGCAAATGCTGAGACAAATGGGCATCCTGACAATTTGTTTTAGAGCAGCAAAACAAGGGTGTCTCTGGGCAACTCTAGGATGGTTAGTCACCATACCGTGCCTGGGAAAATGTGCTATATTTTAATTTGTGCGGTGAGGACAAGAACAACATACCGCATTTTGCAAAATATGCTGCACTTCGTTTTATTAACACCAGGCAACTTTCATACCAGGAAAAACATCCTCTCTGTAAAACCAGGGGGCCCAAATATTGACCCGTAACAATAAAATGCTCTCCGTGAAGTGTAGAGTATGAGGGGAATTAGTTTTAAAACACTGGCCTCAGTGGAGGATGGAGAGGGAATATGATAAGACACTGGACTTAAGTAGGGGTCAGGGCACAGGTATGCAGAGCTTTGAACGTGAAAATGGAAAGCGCCAAAGTAATGTGATATCCCTCAGACGAGAATATCTGCAGCTCAGCAGAAATTTCAGCCGTCTGTGGCCATTGTGCCCCCGTCACAGACTTGGAGCCCCTGTGTGAGCAGATGAACTTGAAGGAGCAGCCCCAGTTACTGCCTGTATTAAGTGTGTTTCTGATATGCTGATGCCAACAAAGTACAAGTGATTTGAGCATGTTCTTATGGCGCACGCAGCCCTGGCTGTTTTACTCCCAGCTGACACTGGTATGGGTCTCTGCGTGGCAGCCCTCCCTCCACAAGCCATGGGGACCGTGATGCATATTCCACACCAGCTTCCCAAGGTGTGAAATTCTTAAGCAGCCAGTTTTGCTCTATATGACATCTTCAAATCCTCTATTATTTGTTAGAGGCATTTTTCTTCATAGATGTGTATATTGCATGGAACAAAGACACAGATCATATTCACACGGTTCCAGGAATGTTTTCAGAAGTTTGGGCCGGGACTCTTGACTGTGTGGCATAATACGTCATTGAGCTCGTTGGCTGTGGGAGCACACGGTGAGAAAAACTTGTGGCTGAAATGCTTTAACCTGCATATACATCCCATGGGATGAACCTGCTAAGGGTACTTTGTGAGGGTGAGGGAATTAGATTAACCACTCCCCAGTGGTACCAGTAAGATTTTTGACATGTACATTGCTAGGGGCAAGTTGAGCTTTTGCCTCATGAATCCTTTTATTGGACAGCTTCGAACAAGCGGATCAAATATCGGAGATTCTTTTGAACTACTCTTATCTTCTGCAATCACTGGATTCATAAAGTCATTTCAGATCATTGATGCGTCCCGTTTCTGACATGAGTGCAAATCAGCAATTATGCAATTTTGTGGCTGTTGGAGTGCTGGGTATGGCTTACTACATATAGCACTGTCTCCTGTTTATTTTCATGGAATGGGACAAGAGGGAAAGGTTAGGAGACAGCATGGAGCATTTATCTTCTTGAAAATGAAATATCCATAACAGAGAGGATGAAGACAGAGCATCCTGGATTAGCATGGTGTCAATGCTGTTTATCTTCTCTACGTGTATACATGTTCTCATTCCACTTCAGATTTACTGTTTTCTAATCCACATGCTTACTTGCAGGATTATGACTTCCCGTAAGATATATCTGTATTATTTCAGGTCTTTTTCAAACTCTCTCTCTTCCGTTCTGCCTCTGGTTCATTTTATTGATACAGAAGGTGGGAAAGGAAGCAACTTTTATCACCTGGTTCGTTTTTTTTTAATTCAAATAACAATTGAATTGTCTGAATATGATAACTCAAAATTATAACCAAATCAAATTGCCTCAAAAAATTAAAAAAGAACAAGGAAAGGCTGTAGAGCAGCAGCTGAACATGGCATGGATGGAGGAGAGAACAGATGCTGCTATCATTCATGCAACACTCAACAATGTCCAACACACTTACTATAGGGTAGGGAGAAGTAGACCAGTTTTTCTGAGTTGATACTTAAGTATTCGTATGGATTTTGCTTAGATTGGCAGCAACACTTAAATGAACAGTTTTGTGAAGAAATAGACAGTAAAGATAATGTTATTGCGGTTGTTTCCATGGCAATGGACATGCTTGATGGAATATATCCGTCACGTGTGCTCTGTAACCATCTGGTTTCACAGTCCTCATTTCAGACACTCTAGGAATGAATCTAGGTAAACTTTTATCAGGTTTGTAATTACTGTTGTCCTTACAGAAGTTATTTAACATGATTTTGCAGCTGCCTCAGCATAAGGCCCAAAGGTCTTTTTAGGGTTTTATTGCCACTTTTAAGGAATAGCTTAAGAATTGTTATTGTACTTTAGCTACAGATGCCACTGTTTCTTCTTGGTTTCTGAAACTGTGTTATAATGACATCACATTAAGATATTTTTTTTCCAGGCTCCAAAAAGGTCACAGTTATTTTTTCCAAATGGCTCTGTCAAGCATAAAAATTAACCATACTTTGAGCTGGATTTTCTGTATTTGTAATGTGTGTTTGTGTTAGACTTTCTGTCAAAACAGGGATTAAAGATAAATGTAGCTAATTAAAAGAACATTTGCTTAGAGCTCCTGGTAATAGATACCTCATTGTGGGGTCCTGAGGTAAAGCTTACTTTAACAACTGATTCAGTTTATGGGATTGTGTTTGAACATTATAGAAGGCTATTTCAATTTTCCAAATTGTCCATATTAGCCTGAGAACAATCAAGTTAAGTCTGTAAGTAAATTGCAGAAGAGAAGTCAGAGTGTACAAGTTAGCTATGTAAAATGTTCTTGTCAGTTCTACTTCCTACACTTCATCATTTCAAATAATGCTTCCCAGCAGTATATGTAAGTGAAAACTGGTTTTACAGAAGGGAAAAGATCTATCTGGCACCAGATGAGTCAATAAGTTGCAAACTGTAGTGTAAGGTAAAGAAAAAAATTAAAAAGATCCCATGTCAAATTAGGTAATTATTTCTTTTTATCTTACTGTACTTTACTAAACAGCTGTGCCCACAACATTAATTTCATTGCACATGACATCTGTGTTATCCTAGGGACTCCTATGCTGGTGAACAGGTCAATGCCAACTGCAATTGCATCAAGTTTCCATAAACTTTCAATGGCCAATAATATTTTGTGCTTTATAAAAAGCAAGAAAAACAATAATGTATTTGTGTAGCGCCTTTCATATTAAGGGATTTCAAAGAGAACTACAAACCGTAGGCCGAATCCTTTAGTTCTTGTATAAACAAAACTCCCATTGATTTCAGCAAACTTACGCCAGAATAAAGAGGACAGAGGAAAGGTGTCAGGATTTGGCTCTATATACTGCGTGCAGCAATCACTTCATCCACTAATAAAGTTCAGTCACTTTTTCGATGAGACTTGGCAGTTGTTTAACCTGAGTAGTCTTGAGCTTACTCAGTTTAAATGGAAGGATAAACAAAAAAATAATCCTCTAATTAAGATTTCAGATTTCAGTGGAGCAAACTTTGATAAATTGAGAGGACTGGTTTGGAAAGACAGCTGGGGCTGAGTTGCTCAGGGTCTTCAAAGTGGAGAAAGTTTGGAATTGTTTCAGGTCAAAGATGCTGAGGAGTATATCAAAGTATCACAAGCAATGGGGAAAACTATGAAGGGACATGTTTCAGACCTGGCAGGGGGAATTACTACCTTGGGAAGAATATTGGGAATAAGTAGGGAGCCTACAGGAGCTTAAAAAAGGACTGTTGCACAAGGAAATCCTTGATGAAATGTCAAAAGTAGTGTGGATAAAGCGAGAACTGACTGATATCAGACTGAGTTTGGCCTGGTTTCTTTTCAAAAGAAATGCCAGAGTTTGTCCTCTGCAGGTAAAAAGAAATAGAACTTCTGTGCATTGAGAATGGGATACAGAAAAAAAAGTATTGTCAGCCTGGAAACAAAGTGTGATAAATCCTTTGCCCCAGTGTTCAGCAATGGGCCATGAAAACAAATAGGAGAGGTTCAGTGGGAATGTGACATCCAAGTGCAACTTTCAACTTGAAAGTTCATCTCTTGTGGGATGTGTTGCCTGTGTGTTTGAGGGGAGCTGGCATTGGTACTGCAGGCCAAGATTGCAGCAAGAAAAACATCTATATTTAAGTGTAGGAAAAGGCATCTAGACAGCCACGGACATAGAAATCTGATCTTAACTGTATGCAAGGCCCTATAGCAGGCTTTGAAAGAGATCCTGTAGGAGCACCAGCAGACAAATAAAAAATGCTAAACCATAAATAATAGTTTAGCAAAGGTAGATCATATTGAACTAGAGTCAATATCTAGAATCATAGAATAATTTGGGTTGGAGGGGACCTTTAAAGGCCATCTAGTCCAACCCCCTGCAAGGAGTAGGGACATCTTCAACTGGATCAGGTTGCTCAGAGCCCTGTCCAAACTGGCCTTGAACGTTTCGAGGGATGAGGTATCCGCCACCTCTCCGGGCAACCTGTTCCAGTGTTTCACCACCCTCATCAGAAAAAATCTTATTTTTCTTATCTCCACATCTCTGTCCCTCTTTTGCTCTTATCTACAACAGCACAGCATTCTCCAGTATCCAATACCTCAAGGGGGCCTACAGGAAAGATGGGGGCAGGCTGTTCAGTAGGGCCTGTTGTGATAGGACAAGGGGTAATGGGTTTAAATTAGAAGGAGGTAGGTTTAGATTAGATATTAGAAAAAAATTTTTTACAAAGAGAATTGTAGAGCACTGGAACAGGTTGCCCAGAGAGGTGGTGGATGCCCCATCCCTGGAAACATTCAAGGCCAGGTTGGATGAGGTTCTGAGCAACCTGATCTGGTTGGAGATGTCCCTGCTCCTTGCAGGGGGGTTGGACTAGATGACCTTTAAAGGTCCCTTCCAACCCTAACCATTCTATGATTCTATGATTCTGTGGAAATGAAGATAAGGGGGAGGGCACAAGGGAAAGCATCAGAGAGAAAAGAGTTGTTTGAGGTAAATTAAAATATTTTTATATATACAGTGGGTGTAAGCTGAGAAGAAACAATTTTAAGTTGGAAATTAGAAGGCTTGTTAGACTTGTTAGAGCAAGTGCGTTTTGAAATATTCTTCAGTTGAGTAACAGAGGCCAAAACCCAACAACTTTTATGTTGGAGTTTGAAGAGTGCATGAAATAAATTATACAATGTGTTTGCTTGCAGTAACGGGGGAATTAACTTAATGGCCCAGAAAGTTCCCTGGATCCTTGTGTTCTGATATCCTCTGCAGCAAACACTGTTTCTGTATAAGAGATTGGAACAGAAATTAAGTGCAGTGCTGTTGAAATTGAAGTGGGAATTTAAGATCCTCAAGAGTAATTAGCCTTGCTGTGTGTGGTCGGGACATGGGAGAGGCATTTAATGGCTGTGAATATCAGTAGGTCTTTAAGTGGCAGGGGAGATTATAAGTCTTTGGGATATTCATATATTAATAATCACTTAAGTTCAAGGGATATGTCCTTTTGAACAGCACCTATTAATACGCTGTTGAGGTACTGGTTTAGCATTCACTTAGGTGACAACTGCCTATGTCTGACTGTCCCTGGCTGTCTCCCAGAAAATGACACAACTTGTCTTTCACTTAGCAATAGAAAATGTTTGTAGAGACAGCGTGAAAGCACAAACTACTATCAAAATAATCCACTTGTTAGGGTTAGAGAAAATGCGCAGCAACACAGCTTTCATGCAACAGGATACCAAATATAGCAAAGAGGGAAAATCAAGCTCCATTTCCCTAAATACAGACACATTTATCAACAAAATGAGTCAGTTACATTGGAGAATGTTCTTAATCTGTTGCCATAATATCTCAGTTTTTGCATGCAACTGAAATTGGGGTCGGGTGAGATACCTTGAACATCACTCTATGAAATATCTTGAATGTAGGCAGGAGTTTTCTGCTAGCACCAACACTGCCTGGCTTATGAAATTTGTTGAGAATTGTTGTCTAACAATATTATAACATGAAGCACTCAGTAATAGGTCTCTTTTTCTAAACTACTAAAAAACATTAAGAATGAATTATGTTACAGGCATGCCATTAATTGTGGTGTAATTTTCACCATGTGTATAATATTTAACTGTGCATTTTGTCACAGTGCAATTATAGGAAATGTTTTTCCAAGATGTCTCTCTGTCTATATATACATTGTGGTTATTCTAATTATTTTCCCCAGTGATAATGTACAACATTCCCAGGGTCCTGTCGTATAAAACATTTGCTGATAGATAGGATACATAAAGAGTAGTACAGTGTAGTTTTCTCCTAATTTTATACTTAGTTGAGAAAGAAGTTTGAAAAAGTTATACAGTCTGTGCACATAGATTTCTCTCTGCCTTTTCATTTGTATTAGACACATGTCCAGTACTGTGTTTTCAGTGCTATGATACTCTAAGTCCCTGGGGACCCTAAAACAACTGAGTGAAATTAGCACTAGAAAAATGCATAATAATTTGCCTCAAAATGACCATTGCTATTTGAAGTATGTTGTGCAGTGTGGTTCTCCTCTGAATTTTCACCCACATTGTATGTGTGGATGCAATAATGATGGGCATGCAATTAGTCAGCAGTTGGCAGATGCTGCACGAGTCACTGCTCTACACTTAATCTCTTCCTGGAATCTTGGGAGAATAATATTTGCATTGGCTTATAACCAAAAATCATCTTAAATACAACTTGATTTTGTATATTTTACTCAATTGTATAATTGTATGGACAAAATGTGTATATATTAAATGGCATATGCTACATGGATTTTTCCCAAGTATAGTATTAACTGTTTTAAAAACCATTTCTCCTGACATATGGTAACATAATGTGGCCAGCACACCTGTCTGGCTGCAAAAAAAAAGAAATAAAAAATGATCTGATTCTCCTTTTACTTCCACCTGGCAAATCAAGAGAGATTTCACCGATGTCGTTATTCTTAGATCATTAAACATTTAGTGTAAATTGGAGAAGTATCCTGTCTGTTGTCTTATCAAGGTAAGAGTGGTCTTTTTCTGAAGCACTTAACCTCCCTCCCCCGCAAAGAGAAACACTGCACAAAAAACATTTAATACTGTAGGTGATATTATTTAAGTATGATTTTAGAAAAGCTGTAGGATTAAGAATTGCTAGCTATATCATTGCATCACTGAAAAATGAGATTTTGAACTTTAGTATAGTTGCAGTTTGAACAAAATTTTCACTCAAAAGCTTTGGAATAACAGGGTGGTACCACATAGGTTAGGTTAGACACACTGACCAAGCTCACTGGGAATTTAAATTCTGATCTCCCACCATGGTAAGAATCAGTCTTGTTGCTTGAGCTTTATGATACTCCATAGACATCTGAATCAGGTCCTTTTCTCAGTCATATTCAGTCCTCAAGTTTATCTTAAGTCTATCTAAATATGCAGACAAATAAACTGTAATCTAGTTGAGTCTGACTGTACAATGAAAAGGTAAAATTCAGAAGAGAGCATTGGGTCTCTGTGTTGCTGAGGTCCATGGAGACTTTTTAATTAGTTTTGGCTGGTTCAGGGTCAAGCCCAGGCTGTGTGGTTCACTCTCCTCCAGGCATGGATTTAACAAACATGGGGCAAGACTCCATACATCAACACCACATCCAGCCCATCTGCCTGTGCCTCATGGCTGTTGTTTCACCCAGGAAACCAGTGAGACACCTAGCCATTCTGAGAGTACGTGATATGGCCATAACTATCTAATCTGAGGCAAGCAGTTGAGGGTTTCTTCAATCTTCATATCTATAGAATGGTTTCATGGGTGGAATCATAAATAAAAAATTATTCATACTTTTTAAGAATTATTTGTTATTACGAAGTCAAATTGTAAAGGTTATAAAATTCCAGTAAAAGCTTATAACATAACATGACATAAGCTATTTCTGAATGTATGAAGTAAATTTTTTAAGATCAAGCATAATGGACTTTGGTTTTCTACAAAAATGGTGTATATTAATCTGTTAACGTCTAGATTCAGATTTTTTTTCATAAGAGTGCACTCATTTTGATGTAATCATTGCTAGAAAGACAAGAGTAAGTCAGAATCAACCCAATGCTGTGGTGTTCTTAGTGTCAGCATCCAGAGACCATCAATAGCAGCAGCTCACAGTTGTTCATAAAGTCATATAATTATTTTCTTTTTTTTTTTTATTTATGGGTCTTAATTTCATGTATTAAAAGGGTGAATTGATATATTATTAGATCACAAGAGCATTGCTTCAAGCCGCTGTACAGGAAGAAATCTAAATGTAAATAGAGCTAGGAAGGAAGACATTTAAACTAAGCTTCAGAAATATTTTCTAACTTTGAACTCTTTGGAGTCTTTTTTCCCAGGGAAAAGAGAATTGCTGAATCCTTGAGACTTTTAAACTTAATCTAGACGAGGCATTAGAAAGTACAGGAAACAATCTTTCATTGGCAGGAAAAGGGCAAGATGACTTTTTCTTTTCTAATGACTAATTCTATTATTTTAAGGAGTTCTGCCATTCAAAGGGCACAAAAGACAGCAATCATAATTAGTTACGAGATAATGATACATGCCCTGCTTTATTTCATTATGCTTTTTCTCTAATTAATAGCAAAAAAAAAAAAAAGAGAATTAAGAAAATGTTGCTTTAATGCTTTATTCATGAAGGACTTCCTGATGATGAGCTTTGTGAAGAGCATCCCCTGTGCTGCAGAGACAGATGTTTTCTGTGGCCCTGATTCAATAAAGCAATCCTGTTCAGGAAAGTGGTTAAGCCAGAGAATATCCCAACAACCTGAGGATGAGAACATGACAAATTTTCAGTACTAAAAAGATCTAAAAATGTATGCTTTAATGTGACTTCTTTGACTGACGTTCAGCCTCGCTCAGGTTATCCAGGGAGGAACTAAAACCAGGTTAACTGTGGATCTGAATGGATATATAAGCTTTTATAGATCTGATTTTTCCATTACCTATAAACTGCCTCGAGTCTCAGACTAACTTCAGGTCAGATTATTCCAAGTTTGGCAATTATTTATCCTCATCCAGTTCTAAATCTCCAGCTTGTGGCCGTCCCTGAGACAGAAAATCAATGTCCAAGTGACCTATGACAGCAGATCTGCTTACTTTGTGTTGGCCCTCACGAGTCCAAAATCAAGAACTGGATGACAACACACACTTGTGTGGTGTCATGGTTGTTTGTAGCTCCAGAACTTGCATATGAATCTATACATGTATCAATATAATTTTAATGAAAATTATTATAAACCTTTTCCTTCCAGTTTTGAAGCTTTTGTCCGTATTGCGGCAGATGTGGGAGAAATTCCCCTTCTAAACAGGTCAAATCAGTTCTTCACGGTTACCTTTCCAGCAGATTGTGCCACAGATTGACAGCCCTCATGACACAGGTCTATAGTGTAAGACTATGGCCAAGGGAGGAGGAAATGACACAGCGGAGAGTCAGACCCCATGAGTTTCTGAGTACTTTCTGCTCCCAGGGGTTGCTTTGGAGGATAAAAATGTTCAGCACTAGATGGGATCATGTCCTCTCTATAGCCTGCTTGTTGTATTTTTGTTCTTATCACTGTGGACCATCTGAAACACACAATATTCCCTTTCCCTGCCGTAAACACCTCCCCATTCTACTTCTGTTGACCAGAGCTGATACTTACGCCTTCCGAGCTGGAAACCTGCTGGCACTGGCCAGTCTTGATGACTGACCTCTGTTGTGGTATGAGCTCCGCTATTTCATACGGGGTCCATATGGCAGTTTTCTCCCCCCTCCTTCCCTTTCCCTTCTTCTGATTCTCTGCAGGTCTGGGGTTTTGTATGTCTTTTGCAGTGTCTCCCCATGAGTATTTCACTTCTGTTGGCACTTTGCGTAGCAGTATTAATAATGACATTTCACTGGCATGGGGCCAGCTGTAAAAGCTCATGGAGTAATTTTGTAATAGAGCTGCAAGAGCTTAGCAAAAACCCAGCAGGTGAACAAGTTTTCTCCCCCACTCCTTTAAAATAAAAGCTCTCCCGTTCCGCAAGCTTTGTGAAGCCTTTGCACCAGGCTTTCTTGGAGGCAAGATGTGCATATTTTAATGTGACAGGTCTAAGAACCAGCGCTCTCCTGTGGCACTCCCACCTCCAGCTGCAAGGCTGTACCCCTGGTCCCCATCTTGAGCCATGCTCAGTGCAAACATTGAATATAAAATTGCTGCTTTCCCCTTGCCCTCCACCTTCCAGCTGCATATTCCCACCCTGGTTCCCTGCTTGGAGCAATGATTTAATAAATATATCTACAATAATCATCAGCGCCTCTGTCTGCCCTCCCCCTCCCAGCTGCAGTTTCCCACCCTTTTTTCTCTTCTGTGCCATGATTAGTACATATGTTTAAAATAAAACATCTTCTCCTTCTCCCTTCCTCTTTCCAGCTGTGGATTCCTCCCCGCCTCCACCTTACCCAGATTTTCAGCCCTGGTTTGTAGGCATATTTCACAGAAAAATTGAACCTCTGAAAATGCCTACCATTCCTGCTGTCTACCATTTCTCCATTGCAAATTGAACAGTGGGCTTTAATATAAAATCAGATCATAGCCCTCAGGGGTGTTGGCATGAAGTCCATGAGCAATCTGAAGAGAGCAGAAAGATTCCTCTGTATTTGAATCCCTTTTCTGCCAGTGTCTCAGCCATGAGGGGCAAGATCCTGAAAGATGAGGCTGTGGCCTGGACTGCACTCCTCTGCGTAAGAAGCAAAGGCTTTCCTGATACTTCGTGGTTTGGCTGTATGACGAATCACAGTATGAAGAAATAGCTGAGGCTGGCAGGCACCAACTTCTGGTCCAACCCTGTTCTCCAAGCAGGGTCAGCTGCAGCAGGTTCCTCAGGGCGGTGTCCAGGTTTGAATATCTCCAAAACTGGAGAATCCACAATCTCCCTGGGCTACTTGAGCCAGTGTTCAACTACACTCATTGTAAAGCAGTTTTTCTTAAGTTTAAACAGAATTTCCTGTATTTCATTTTGTGCCTGTTGTCTCTTGTCTTGGCAGTGGGAATGACTGAGAAAGGTCTGATTCCATCTTGTTTACATATCTCATCAGGTGTTTACACACGTGGATAAGATCCCTCTAAGCCTTTTTTTCTCCAGGCTGAACAGTCTCAGCTCTCTCAACCTCTCCTTGTATGTCAAATGCTTCAATCCCTTAACCATCTTTGTGGCCCTTTGCTGGAGTTGCCCCCATATGTCTGTGTCTTCCTGTGATGGTTTAGCCCGAATTACCACACAGTTTCTCGCTTACCCTCCCCCTCCCAGGCGGGATGGGAGAGAGAATTGGGAAGGAAGGAGAACTCATAGGTTGAGATGAAGACAATTTACTAAAATAACAAGGGAAAACTACAATAATAACAGAAGATAAGGATATTAAAATATACAAAGTGAACAATATATGCTTTCTGACAACCTGATGTCCCAATGACTGATACAGCCTGTCCCGAGCAGCGATCACGGAAACAAAACTGAGCGGCAAGCAAAGGAGCAAAAGGGAGTCAGCAAGGTAGAGAGAATGATGCCAGCAAAACAAGGGAGAAAGATGGATGCCAGGAAGGCAGATACCCACCCTGGCCAGCCCCCACTTACATACTGAGCATGACATTTATGGCATGGAATACTCTCTTTGGACAGTTTGGATCAATTATTCTGTCTGTCTTTCTTCCAGCTTCCTGCATCTGCAAATTAGCGAGACTTGGAAAGAAGGACGGTGTCCGTGGTCTCATTCACAACAACTCATATCATCAGGGTGTTTATCAACATTCTCCACACATGAAATCCAAAACACACCAGCTACTGAGAGGAAAATTAACTCCATCCCTGCCAAAACCAGGACACTTCCCTACACATTGGGCTTTGCAAGGACTCCAGAGGGTTGGTGAAATTTTGGGCTAGACTTGGACCAATAAGAAAGGTTGAAAGACAGAAATCCCTGTTCAGACTCTTCAGCAGTATCACTCCTGACTAATCCCTACCTGCCTTACCCTGAGAGATGCTGATGGCATGGGTTAAGTCAAGCTCCTTGTGACAAGCACTGGGATGGTGCTCTGCATGATGCAGATGAGTGGGGCAGGCTGAATCTACAAAGGGATCTTTTAGGGGTTCAGCAATCACTCAGAAACAATGCTGACACCACAGAAAATAATTTAGTTTTGGTCTAGATGTGACTGAAACACTTTGGGGATATCCTAGGTGGCTACAGAATCTACAAACTGGAAGTTCTATCTTATGCTAATGCCTTTTGGGAGCAATCCCATAGAATAAAGAGGAAAAGGCCACCATGATACAATGGTAGTAATATTATCATATTGATAGTAATTGGTCTTGATGGTATGTTCAGAACCACACATAATTCAAGTAAGTTCTTCATCCATACAGCTTATGTACTGTCATCTGGGATATGCATCAGCCTTCTGAGGAATGATAGAGCTGCTGGAAGCGTGATGCCTGGACAGAAACTGAGCGGTACCCTCCACTGTGTTGAATGAAGCAGACCAGCTCTGCTGACTTTTCTGGGATTGGGGCCATGATCTCCTTGGCCCCTTTGGAGTGGACAGTACTGCTAACAATGCTAATAAGGAAAATCCAAGATTGTCTGCAGGCTGTGTCTAGTTTCATCTAATCAGTGCTTCCCAAAGTAAAGGTGGGTTGAAATTCCACACTACCAGACTGTGTTGGGTGAGTTATTATAATTGTTATTCAAAGGAGCTAGTTGATAAGAACTGGGGTGGTAGGGGGAAAGAAGCTTCTGTTCCAAAGTGTTTCTAGCTGGCTGGAACAGATCAATATCTCATCTTTCACCTAAACAGGAATCCCTGAACTCCCTCAACTACTCTCATTTCTGAGTCAGTCTCTAGCTGAAACAGCATTCCAGAAAGAAGATAAGATTTTCCTTGATCAAAACAATGTTCTTATTTTATACTCTGTCTGGACAAGCTCTGTGGAGGAAGTGGCTGCTGAGAGAGGGAAAGGAGAAAAGCCAATGTTACACTACCTTGGGACCGCTCCGCCTTCTGGAATGGAGAGAGCTGGAAGAGCTCTGCATCTTGCAGAAACATGCACTCTGTTCCACTGGCCTTCGCTGGCCCTACCTCACCCTCCCCTAACATGTTTTCAGCATACTGTTCTCCAGTCCCTTAACCTGTGCAAGAAAGAGTGGTTTGGTGTACAGGCTTATACAGAAAGCCCAGACAGAAACTCCCTCTAAGGTTACAGTTTTCACCACGAGAGAGACCTTTGGCCCTGTGGTCCAAGTACAGCAGTAGAACAAACATTCAGTGGCTGCAGAAAGCTGTGTGTCAGGGTAATCATAATGTATTGAAAACTCAACAAATGCTCATGAATCGGAAGCATGGAGTCTTTGTTTGACGACCAGACCAGTGTCATCTGGTAGAAATACTTAAGGTCCCTCAGTATTAGTTATTTATCAGCAATTTGTAGCTGGAACAGTAACACCTGCAATACCTAAGGATGGAGTGCAGCTCATATTGTGACCTCCTGTATGGTTCCATCCAAAGCCCATCAAAGTTGGGAGGGAGTCTTTGGCTTCAACTATCTTTCAGTCAGGCATTAATCTAATGCATCATAACTATCTCAGACAAATTCCTTTTTATATCAAACTGCCCTCTGAAACTGCCTTCTTTTTTATATTGCTTCATCAAAATACATCCAGCTGTTCCTGTGCTTGTATCAGTACAATTTGCTCCAGACATTCCAGTGGAAAATTGTATGCATATATAAGTCAGTAACAGCTGAATCCATTTTCTTCAAACTCCCCTTATTTTAAATCTGATGGAAATCTAGAGAATGTGATTTGCTTGTCCTAACTTAATTAGCTCAGTAATTTTAAGATTATTAGCACTGGGCTTTTTTACTTCTGCTCAATATGTTTTGAATTCCATCTCTTTGCTCACAGAAAAATGTTTTTACACAATAGGTTATTTTAAATTGTACATGTCCAGCAAACTTTAAAAATATATTAGGTTAGTGCAGTGCAAAGAGAAAGTAGCAGTGATCTCTTCACTACTCCCAGCTGCTATTGGCCACATGACATGATAATAATAATAGCTTGCGTTTCTGTAGAATATTTAGCTTCAGGAAAAACCTTGAAGGATGTTGGGCTGCTCTCAAGTAAGTTATGAATTCCATATGTCTATAAGTGTCTTTACATACTGTGAGGGATTTACAGGATGAAAACGTGTTTGGTCCTAGGAGGTGCTGACTGTCCATGGGCAAGGAGGAATATAATTGCACTTAGGACACTCTGCAAATGCCATCTGCTTTGATGTCATACATCTGTGCAGCTGTGGGATTTAGCAAACTCTGCCCACCTGAGGACAATGTAGCCCAAGCAGGACGTGAAGGACAACCAAAACACCAGGACACTGAGTCAAACAACTTCTGGAGGATTAAAATAGGATTAAAAGAAACAGATTTGCAGGGAAAACTAATGAAGAAATGCCACTGAAGTTCTCTGCTGAAGGGTGACAAAGTGCTAGGTAGTATAGGTGTATTAAACCTGCTGTTTTCAAGAATTTTAATTTTTTTTTTTTGTTGTTCTAAAGGATTAAACTATGCTGTGGTGTTAAGAAGACTATCCCATAAAAGCTTCAAGAAAAGTGATTACTCATCCTAAAAGGAACTTGAGGGACAAGGCTGACAAGTGCACAGGTTACTGCAATCCAGGATCTACTTCAATGCCAGGAAAACTGGAGCCTTCTTCTTAGAGAGGGATGAGGTGCCCTCTGACGAGCCAGAAGATCAGGCAGAAGAGCAGTTCATCTATCCAAGATAGAGTCAAGGGTGAAGAGCTGGAAATTGCATCCTCCATTCATGTGGGCGGTCCTTCATGACATTGAAAATTCACAGCATATACAAATGTATTGCTTGAAATGAGAAAATGCTTCATTTTGATGTTTTCAGTTAGCATGTTTCACTTTTGCCATTCCCTGCTTTGTTGAAGTGCCCAAACCACCTCAGTCATTCATTGATTTATTTGTGCACATCTCCAGATGACCCAGAGAGCACTGTAGCTTGGGTATTGCAGACTGATGTTCACCACTGTGGTTATGGTAGCTGACCAACTTGCCCTGTGGAACCTTGTGCTTGGTGCTGGGGCCCATTGTCTCCTGTGGGTCACAAGACCTGCTTGGAGCAGGAACCTTCCCATTGCAGGGAATGTAGTCTGCCAAGGGGTGTCTGCAGTTTGGAGGGAAGAGAGCATGGGCCACCTGAGTTCAAAACTTTCATAAGGGAAAGTGGTGCTGCTGGAAAAGTGGAGTAAAGCTGGGCTGACTAGAAAAAAAAAAGCAGTTTAGTCAGTTCAATAGACCAGAATGCATTGAAAGTACTGAAATGGTTTAAAATGACTGCTTTATATATTTTTAATTTCACTGATGGAGAACTGAAGTGTTTCATCACATAAAAATCCTTTGAAAGATCATTTAGACTGAATCAAAATAACCAGCCCTACTTAAAAACAAGTTGCCTTGGATTATACAGCAGACGATATAGTAGGATCAGATGTAATCCACCAGACCACAGCACAACCCAGGAAAGTCATTAAGTCTGAATCCTGTTTCCGTGGAAGTCAATAGCAAAACTCCCACTGATTTCACTAGCAGCAAAAGTTCGCCTCTTGGATGCAGGTTTTACATTCCTGTAAGGGTGAACAAACCCCTCTGTTTCAACTGTGAAAAAGCAGGACCACACCAGAACAAGCAAAGATTTTTTGTGAAACTTCCATTGCCAAATTAAAGGAATAGTCATGTAATTTAGCATGCTGATGACTATTGTTCAAAGTGCCTTCCCTGGTTAACTTGCAAAACCAGATGGAATGAGCAGGTTTATCTGCTGTGAAGCCTTCATTGTAATTATTTTTTTTTACAATATTACAGGCAAAAGAATTTTTGTCTTCTTCTATATCTATTTTATCAGGCTCCTGTGAAAGCTAAGGAGAACTTCTTGTAGATTATACTGCTCTGTAGAAGATAGCTGATGAGTGTTTTCCTTGTTCTGAGAAAATGGTCAGCCTAAAATTACCATTAAACATCACCTGATGTAAAAGATAAGGTAGGACTTTAGCAATATCCTAAATAATAGATTTCTCTAAAACTATCTACATGCATAAATAAAGGCATAATTAAGTATTCATATTTATCTGAGTTTTCCCTTCCCAGATAATGAAATTATGAGGAAAGTACTGATATCACTTAAACCTTTTAAAATAGTGATGGTAATAATATTAATTATTTAGTATTAAGTCAATAATAATAAACAAATAACAAAAGAAGTAATAATAAACAGACATAAATAAATAATAATAATAAAAAAAACCAAACAAAAAGCAATAGAAGCCCGGGATTTTTACTGAAAACTAGACTTGGATTTTCTTGTGATGGAATCTGAAATAAATTTCTCACAATGTTTTATCTCTGTTTTGGAGCTGTAATAATCCTGCCTCTTGGCATATTAGCTAAATTCCAGCACATCACTGTCCCACCAGGTTTTCTTATTTTCATTGTGGCCATGGAATAAATTAAGTTTTCTCCATGGTACAATTTTTCTGAAGAAAGTGTAAGTAATTAATCGTCTGGCTTGGTATGAGAAGTTGGATAATTCAAGTTCAAGCAAGGGTTTTTCCAGCTCTATTTGGTCATATTCTGGAGGTATGAAGTGCTGACCAGAGCTGACTGAAATGGAAATAGTGTATGAATCTCCTTCTAGTCCTTGCACACAATGAATTCTATCTAAAATTAATTTCCTTAAAGCCACAGGTATTAGAACAGAAATAAGATACTTTGATTTTAAAATATGTTCATATCTTTTGAAAAAAAAAAACCCAAAACACCAAACCTTTCCAAGTTAAAGCTTAAAGAAAGTGAGATATTGCCATTCACATTTTTCAGCCTACTGTCTTGAACATGTGGTGCAACACTTGAGGAAGCGTGTGCTGAAATTGCCTTCATTAGCTAGGAGTCAGGTGTACAAAACAACAGGGATGCCTTTCTGTAGTGCTGCTGCTAATATGATACTCCACTTAACAATGTCAAAAGCTTTTTTGGACAACAGGACAGCAAATCTCAGCAGTGAGGAGTGTCTTAGATAGTATTTACCAACACTTCTTTTAAAATTACTAGAGGAGTAGACACTACCAACTGACTCAGAGGTAGTACACATGGCGCCCAAGAAAACAAGCATGCTTCCTTTCTTCTACATTTACAAGGTCAGAGAGTGGTGTGTTGTGGACTGTGCTACCAGAGAATATTATTAAAGAAAGGATAATGGACGTCCAAGGGAAAGTCAGCATGTAAAGGGGTAAATTCTTACACTTTCCTTTCAGAATTAAAATTTGGGAGACTTTAGAGTCAACAGTAAAGCAAGACTCCCTTTCTATACTACCTTCTGCTCTTCCACTGCTCTTGAGGTCACATAAGCCATTAATTAAATTACCTCTTTACCTTTCTCTCAAGCCTCACAGTTTATTGCACTGTCATCCTCTTGTCAGCTTCTTCTATACCAAATCTGCCCCAGCTCAGAAACACTCACCAGTTCCAAACACCCCCATAATGTATGTGCTGAGACAGGGCAAACCTGAGGCCGAGACAAGTATTTTACACCTTAGAGTGACTTTTCAAGGTCTTGAATCTCCATCCCTTCATTATAATTTGAGCTCTACAAGGTGGCCAAGATGTGGAACTCCCATCGTTCAGTTTTCATAGATAAAAAAATTACTCAAGTGGAAAAAATCAAGCCTCTCCTTTTTCAAGACTGACATCCACATCTCTTTCTGTAGGAGTTAAAAAATCACCCCACCTCTTTAGGCAGATGGTGACCTCCTTTCATGTCTCTTCCAGGATGTTTTAATTTGAGCACTGACCTTCATAGGACACAACTTAAAATGGCTTTTATGATGTTTCATTTAATTTACTGTAGTTTCTGAGCTTCCTCGTTCAAAGACCTACAGGATACCTTATTTCATTTAAGTCCTGAACGAAAGCAAGCATTCAGGAGTAACTGATTTGCCTTCAGTTTACCTACCGCAGTTCCCGAGATCCCAGCATACAGAGCTTTACTTAATCTGACACCTTGTCACTTACAGATACCTGCGTATGAAATGCTGCACTGAAGGGCAATGAAGAGCTGAGACACTGCTGTCTTACCTTCCGCACCAGCCATTTACTTGTACGAGTTAATATTGGTGGGACTGTGTTATGGGAGGGGGAAAGAAAGGCAATTTAACCTTTATATGAGGAGTAAGAAAGGCAATTTAACCTTTATATGAGGAGGATCAGATCTTACTGAGGCCTCCTCTTGAAAATCTGAAATAAAGATTGTTGTGTATTACATATGACAGAGAGACTGAGAATATACATGAAATGTGGTGTCAAGACTGTGACGTAATGTGAAGGGGACATGTCTCGTCCTGTATTGCACTGTGGGACTGCTGGAATAAAATGGTGGAAGAGAAAAGTGGGGGAAAACCCCACAGAAATGAGAGAAATTCAGAAAGCAATACAATTCCAGGAACTAAACTATTCTGATACTGGAGAATGCTGTGCTGTTGTAGATAAGAGCAAAAGAGGGACGGAGATGTGGAGATAAGAAAAATAAGATTTTTTATGATGAGGGTGGTGAAACACTGGCACAGGTTCCCCAGAGATGTGGTGGATGCCCCATCCCTGGAAACATTCAAGGCCAGGTTGGAAGGGGCTCTGAGCCACCTGATCTGGTTGGAGATGTCCCTGCTCTTTGCAGGGGGGTTGGACTAGATGGCCTTTGAAGGTCCCTTCCAACTCTAACCATTCTATGATTCTATGACTCTAAGATGGAGGATATAGATAGCAAAACCCAGAGATGATCTGGTGTAAGATTCAAGTTAAATGATATAGAGAGATAAATTCCCAGCTATCTGTTAGATAATAGCAAGAAGCATCACCTGCCATTTTGTTTCTTTTTTCAAAATACTGTATGAATATACTCTTGGTTCAGGAGTGCAGAGGTCCGGCTGCCTTGACACACACTGCTCCTGCCCATTCTTCCCCTTGTAGAATTCATCCTTCGCTCTCCTGGAGGCAGACACAGAGCTGAAAACAGGATCTCTGCAGTGGTGCTCAAATGCCAAAGACAACAGCTTCTTAGACAATGTGGAGAGAGCTGGCAGTCATCACAGGTTTGAGATCTGAAGGTTATGTGCTTAGTGTGTTCCCCTGTGCTCATGGTCTATGGATACTCCTCAGACATCTTTAAATTTAATTTTCTTACCAAAACCTTGTATATGCATTTTGCATGTGGAATGTTTAAAACAGCATGAGAAAATAAGAAAAAAACCCCAAACCTTGCAGGTAAACTCAAGATTGTCTTCTTGGACAATTAGGGATGCCTCCAGCTCAACTTGTGTCATCTCCTACTGAGTTTGGTAGGTTCAGGGCGCAGAGAGGACACTGAGGAACTGATAAAGACTTTTTTTTTTCTTAAAACTGATCTATTGCTTATTAAGTCAATCCATTTCCAGAGGGACACAGCTACTAGTAAGTCTTCTAAAACTCCATGGATTAGCAACAGATGTTTTCTCAGTTGTACAATGGAAAACATTTTTTTTCTTCTTCTGAAGGAAGAGACATATTTCTCTGGACTTGGTACAGTCTGCAATGGTTTGGGTATGGTCTTCATCCACAATAGCTTTGGTAACAACACATATAATATAAGACAACAATCTTGCCTTCAGTTATTTAAGAGAAACCTGATTCCACTCCCGAGACAATATAACTCTGGCCAAAGGAAGTTCAGTTGGCTTCTTCTTTCTCTGAAAAATAGACCACATAATTGTGGTGAATGAAAGAGTAGCCAAAAAATTAAGAGATCATTTTCAGACAAATATCTTTTTTTTCAAATAGAGTATTTTTTCTCAGTCCTCCCACTCTTGTGATAGGAACTACTGCAGATGCTTCATGAAATTTCCATCTACTGCTCAGTTGTTTATTTCTGTAATCACTGGATTTTATTTCATTTGTTTGCCTTTTGACCCCTGTTTTGATTATGGAGAGTTTTAATGATCAAGGAATCTCTAGATTAAAGTGTTTTTAATCCAATATGCTTTCCATAGAAAATTGGAGGAATTTCACTGACAGTATTGACACTCTGATTTATGCCCACAATCAGGCAAGTACTGCGGTTGCTACCAAGGGATTTTGATTCCTCTGTTCCCTTTCTTCCTGATATTGTTTGGGTTTTTTTTCAGATCACTTAGTTAAATTCATTTGAAGCTTGAAACCCAATCATATGGTTTATTTTAGATTTTTTTTTAATCTACCAACTTGAATTTTTCCAGTAACTTCATAGCTGAGTCAGTTTTGTTGACCTCTGTAGCTGCTTTCTCTTAAACCATTGGCTGAATTGTACAATGCGCATACAAACAAAAAAATTACTTGAAATGCCACCAAGCATATTTTATTTCTGAAATACCCTGGTATTCTAAATCACTCAGTGATTTGAAAGTTCATGGAATGAAGCTCAGGAGAAAAGAGAGAACTAGATTTACTGTTAATTTGATATTTGGAAGCTGCATTTCATTCTGCATGTGGATGCTGAAAAAGCTGCCAAAACCAGGCTTTGCTAAAATATCATAATTACTGGTTCCTCTAATCCCTAAATACAACATTGTTTGTTGAAAACAATATATTCTTCAGTCCCTTCACTGCATCACCTATTTTTTTAGACTAGTTATTTATAAAAGGAAATGTCTGACTTTTAAAAATTGAATAGCTGGGTCACTATTTGATGAATTTATTCTCTCCCTGCATTATCAGTCTTGATTTAAACAGTGGGTCATTGTGTTCTGATCATCTCATGTTTTAACCAGTCAACTCTTTTTGCTTTGGCCTTTTCTCTATCAAAATGAACCTCATTTTTTTTTTTTCCACCATAAGAACCTCTATACTTCTTGTGCCACTGTCCACTGAAAGTGACCCTTGTCCTATTTGGCATAGCAAAAGGACCCATGGGCTATTTGGTGTTTGAGGCATGTCTGGGTGCAGGTTTCCATGACCAGACATAGTGTCCTTGTTGGAAATCATTTCAAGCTGAAAAGTCCAACAGGTTACTCCCTTCATGGAGGATCTTGATGCAACTGATGATAGCACTGTGTGACATGGGCTCCTGCCCAAGAGGAAAACTGGTTCCAATTGATTTCTGCAAGAGATTAGTACATGTAGATAATGGTAAACATCTTTCTCCAGCTACTATAAAAATAACAGTGAGCAAAATGAAGATAATACAAAATGTCAGACAGCCTACTGAGTGGAATGATGTAGCTAACCTTTGGTGACTGTGTTGTTGGATGGAGAGCACCGTGCTGTGCCATGGGACACAGCTGCCTGAATTCAGTTTTGCTGTTACGCACACAAGACTTTCTCAGACAAGAGTGCTGACTCTCTTTCCCGTACCTCCATCGCAGCTCTTTCTCAGAAGGTCTCATCTGCTCCTGAATTGCAGATGTCCGAGGATGTGATTGCTGTCTGGGGTCAGTGCTATCTGCTAGAAGAGCAAGATCATGCTGATACCAACAGCAGGGCCTAGGATGTGTCCTTTCAGCCCTGTGTTCCAGTAACCAGCACTTCTTCCACCCAGCAGTTCTGGCCATCATGATTTCTCTGAAACCAGCTAAGGCACTGACTCATCCAGTTGGGTTACACATAGCTGTTTCAAACTGAGGACCTTCACATCTTTGTCACATGCTCTAGATTATTCCCAGGCTCACTAGGTTTCTGTTCAACTGCAAAACAGTGTTTGGAAGCTGAAGGAACCCAAGCTTTTTATGTTCTCGGTGAAGAGCTTGGCAGGGCATGATTTGTAACAGCAGTATATTGTTCTTGCTTGGCTTTAAATCTTAGCACTGCACTTCCTCAAGCAAGTATCTGACACCCCAGAGCTTGGGAGGAAGGACAATGGCCCTCGGACATCTGATGGCAGGTTTTGGTGGTGGTCACTGTGCAGAGCTGACTGCTCTCCAGTTTGGACCCACTTGTCGCGAGGGCACTGTGCTGGCACCATGTTCACAGGCACTGGAAAATCTGCTGGGCATTTGGTGCGGGGCTGCCTCAGAACTGAGCCTCCTTTAACAATATCAGTTTTCCAGGCTTTTCGATACAGGTTTTAAACCATGCATTTCTTTCCAGAGCTCACCATTATGAGAAACCTGTCTATCCTCTGCTAGTCGGGGCAGGCACATTAGTGACAGCCCACTTATACTGAAATCTGTCTGTATGCTGTGCTGTCAAATCTTCTCCCTAAGGTGTGTTATTTTCATTATATAGCATTTAGATTAGTGTTACTGTTTGTTTAACTTCTTTGTAGCAGATCTAGTTATTTCCAAAGCTGCTTGGAGCCTTTTGTCATGCTATTTTACTATTTTTCCTCATCTTTTTTAGGTTTAAGCACTCTGCATATGATAAAAAAAATTGTTTTGTTTTCCTGTAAAACACCTTGGATACTGAATACAACCCATATGGCAGTTTGAGGAAACAGTATCTCCCAAAGAGGGTGTTGAATGTGCACAAATATGCGCTTGTTTTTTAGCAAGGGCACCTGCCAGAACCCTGCTGACACATCAAGCGTAAAAAAATATTTGGCATCAGTCATCTCCTCCAGAATTTCCTTGTAGATATTGGAAAATATTCTCTTTTATGTATTTATTTAATTCTGTGTGATATTTCCCGGTCCTCACGGCCACATCAATACTGGAAACGTAAACATGCGGTATGTTCTTTAGTACTGAGGACAACTGGAATGGATATGACTTGAATCCATGCTAATAAATTAGCTGTCCCTCAGAACAGTGACAAGTTAGCAGGGATGGGCCCTGGAATGATTTCATCTACTTATAGAAACATAATTTGAAAGGACTAAATCGGAAGTTGGATTGGGCACTATCTAGCTGCTTTATAGTGAGAGGGAGGTGGCAAGAGCAAGAAGTGGGTAGATGATGGCAGGAGGAGAAAGAGGACAATGAGAAAGCTCCTCATGTAAGTGGCATCCTCTCTTCCCAGAGGATGGAGGCAATTCGGGGCAGCCTGAATTGCCCCAAGCGTGCTTCTGCCGCAAGCTCATCCTGAGCAAATGCTGGGCAGAATTTGGTTTTCTGGCTGGGAGCAGTACTGGGTTGGCAGTGCTGGAGCAAGTGCAGGGTGGAGGTCGGGGAAGTGTTTCTACATGCGCCTGCCATGGCAGTGCCTTTTCTGACCCACGAAGGGATTCTGCATGGGGTGACAATCGCTGACCGCAGCACTGCCTCGGACGTTGGGGTGTGCAGTGACCTTGGAGAGGGCTGGGTGCTCCTGGCTCTGCTGGCTGTTCCTGATGAAACGCAGAGGCGTCATCAAAGAGTTAGGTGGTAGGTACCATCAGGTCTACATAGTGACTCCGGGGACAATGTAGGACACAGACAATCTGGGCAATAAGCATGTTCAGCTCTTGCATTAGCCCTTGCATTTATTTATAGCTAGGGGAACTTTATTAGGGCCTATCCTGTGATACTTTTCATCCTTACTTTATGACATTCTGTCCTATAAGTTTTTCTTGATTTCGTAAGTATTTTGTCCCTTGGTCTCTTTGTGAGACCAAGAATTTGTCATGTATGCAAGCCAAAGAAAGTTTCTCCAAAACATAACATATTGCATTTAGATTTGATAAATTGTTTTCACTAAAGAAAGTCAAGGGTTATGTTAATCACTCTGAGTGCAATATTTTGCTGGTTTGTTTTGGGTTTTTTTTGTTTTATTTTATTTTATTTCAAAATATATTCGAAACTAAAGTGCAATGAAAATAATTCATGTTAGAACAGAATTTGTTTTCAAGTAGAAGGTTTGATCTAAAACATTTGTTATATTTTTTTAAAAAGTAATCTTGAATACTTTATGCAAGACTGACTAGAATGTGAATAGGTGTTGATTTAAACATTAACTTGTTTTGTTTTATTTCTCTTTTTTACCTCTTCTTGTCTAAATATCTCTATACAGATATTTATACGTATTGTTGGCAATCACCAAATAAGAATGTAAAACTACCCATGACTGAGTTACAGTTGTTATTTTAAATTGGCTACTTTAGTGTAGGCCCAAATGATGATATTCTACACTTATATCCAAGTGGCTGAAAGAACCGTAGTCCATGAAGAAGCACACACCAAGCCCATCACATACCAGTACCTGAATCCTTGCCTAAGACAAGACCCTGGAGCCCTCTTTGCCCTCAGCATAGGTTTTGAAACATCTGAACACGTTGTGGAATCAGTTGTCAGCGCTCTCCGAGTGGTGCTGAGGGTGGGGCTCTTCCCTAGAGCACTGCACCAGTCCCAAATTCGGGGTGGGAGCTACCTTATGCCAAGTGTTGGAATACTCTCGGACTGGCCTCACTCAGGACTGCCCGTGTGGTTTACAGAAGCTGAGTCCTCTCCTAGGAGCAGGTTCCTGGGGGAACCACATGTGGTTCCCTCGCATAGACGCCCGCTGCAGAGGTGTTTAAGGTGACATATGCTGTGCAAGCTCTGGGGCTGAGAGCAGCACCCGGGAGTGACCTGACAGTAACAGGGCTTGAAGGTGTGCCGAGCCGGGTCAGTGCCTGGGCTGCCACACCTGAACCACACTCTGACATAGGACGATGACATGTCCCGTCCCTCACTCCTTTCCTTATGCCACGCTTTGGTTTCCTGTGCATGTTATTCATGGGGAGACATAATCTTTTTTTTTCTGAATAATATTTGGAGCAATTTCAGCCTGTTTGGGTAAATGCATTCTTCACAGAGACCAAAGATTTCTCATTGAAATCCATATTGGGTTTTACCTAGTAAATCACAGATAATAGATCTAATACTGAGCAACTCTCAGTACCATCAGCTCTTCCTGACCTGGAGTAATGTGAGGCAGGAATTTAATCTGCAAGCATGAGCTCCTCTTCGGCCCCATTACCTCCATCGCTGGGCTCAGGAGCAGAGTGCTGAGCTGCAGCATGGTCTGCAGGTCTTGGTCTGGGTGTCTTGTGTAGCTGACAGCATTCACTGACACTCTCTCCATAACCCTCAGCAACACATCGAGCTCTTCTGCTTTTCTAGGCCCTCGTTGCTTTGATGATTTAATGTCCTCTTTGATTCTGGCCCTAGGCTTGGAAAAGTGAATGCTGCCAACCTGCTTGGAGCCTACAGGGTATTTTACAATTAATAGCATCCCTATTGTTTCCTCAAAGACCACTTGGTATTTTCAGCCTGAACTTATCTTTGCCATTGTTTCATTTCCTCTTTGTTTCCCCTAACAGCCTGTTTTGATTTAACTCTATGTGGTCAGGCATGACATAGATTAAACTGAGTTGTGTATTGAATTTGAAAAGTGCATGAACAATTGTCTTTATGTGGTCGCAGTTTGCATGCTGATACTTGCTTTGTGTATTACTCTTGCTGAATTGCCATCAGACCTGCACCTGCAGTCTGGTTCTAGCTGGAAACCTGAATATTTGCACCTCGAAATGCCCGACAGCAAGCAAAAAACTGAGTTAGTCAGTGCTTGGGGTGATACACTCTTTTAGTGCTTTTTCTAGAAGGAAAATTGGCTTTGGTCTAAACACTTTCTGGGAACGTCTGCTTTTTTGCAGAGACTTTTATTGAAGTTTATTTTTCCCAGTTTTCACCACCATTACTGCTCACTTTCCAACCAATATTAATCATCCCAACAAAAAAATACCGACCTCAGCTCTTGAAAGTGTACCCCCTTAGGTGTCTTCTTTACGAGCTACGAAAGTCTGCATGAGGTTGCCCAAACATATGTTTGTGTATTTAACGTCTCTCAAAACCTGGCAGATGTTACCCGCTCTATCACGTTACAGTGCAGAGTTTTCAGGTGTGATTCCTACGTCTGGAAAACTTTCCCCTGCACAAAGTGTGGGCTTGCAGCAGGCTGATCCTTTGCTCGCATGATCTAGTGCTAATCTCTTGGCCCACATCCATGAAGCTGACCAAATAGCAGAGCCCTTTCTCAGAGAGGTATTTATTCTGTTTCTTCAGTGAGGGATAATTAATAGGCTTTGGATTCCCACCAGCCACTTGAGTGAATGGACGGGACGGCAGGAAACAAGGGTGAGTAACGCTGGAGTCAGAAGTTCTTAGAAAGAGAAGTCCTCTTCTGCTTTGACATTGTTTTGGTTGCTTATCATTTCTCGATGTACAAAAATTTGTTTCCAAGCTATGATGCTAATAAAGGGCTGCTTTTTTTTTTTTGTGCCTCTAGCTCCCCTGGCTTTTCCTGAGCTTCCACCAGGGATTAATTTGGCCCAAAGCATCCACTCACAACTTCTATGGTTGCGGGGGTAGGCAGGCTTTCTGGCATGTGCTATGCCGAGTCATTACAAATTCGGTCTCTGGGACACAGCTGTGCTGGGGCTGCTGGTCTCTCTCACAGACACTTCATGCAGCCTCAGGCTGCTGACGCTGCTCGCCTCCTCACTGCATTTCCACCTTGCCTTCCCTCGCTGGGCCAAAATGCAGTTATCCCTCTGCTTTTCTGCTCGCCAGCATCAGGAGCACTGATTGCGGGGCTCCTGCGCCTGGTCACCTTTGTGCCTCATGGGGAGGTGGCTATCAGTGGTCATTCATTCTGCTGTGTCATATGCAGCTTTAATTCTAGGAGATCCTGGATGCTGGTTCTTACAAAGCAGATGCTGGAGTTTGAAGCAGTGCTGGGTGCCTGACTAATACTTCCAGGACCTCAGGTCTTCCTTTGACAGCGTTAATGTATGAGGGAGAATAGCATTCTAGCTTCATATGTCCAGTTTCTGAGGCACTCCTTTTCTGATATAATTATTTTTTATCTGGTAATCCAGATAAAAGGCAAATGTAATGGTTGTGACTAGAAATAAGACAGAACTTGAGCAATTTATTCCCAGTGCTGGCAGTTAGAGATGTTTTTTTTTTAAAACCACCCAAAAACCCTAACACAGAAATGTTTACTGCTATAGTAAAACCCACTATTCTCTGAGAAATAAATGCCCATCCAGATTCTATCAAAACATATTTGCCATCAGTGGAGAAAGAGGAAGGGGATGATGAGGGAAAGGTATGGCACTACAGACATTGACTCCACTTTCAGAGCTGGGGAATTAACAGGAATTAACATGAAATGAGTCCTAAATTTCCTTTGTCTGGGAGTTTATATTATCAAAACCAAAAGTTCTTGCAATTTTTTTTTTTAATTTGCAAGTCCTCAATTTTATCTTATTTTACTTTTGTAACTTTTCCATCATGACGCCAAATTTTGGTGGTAGAAGAGAGATTACAGTGTTTTCCCCAGATTTTCTCAGATACGTTGATACCTGGAATTCAGTCCTGAACAGCCACCATAACACCCTTTTGACCAAACTGTGGCTTGTGATCCTCCCCAAGCACTGGGTGTTAGTCATAGTTTTATATTTACCAAACACAGTTTACACTACTGCTTTCCTCAGAGGTTATAGAAGAGAAGGAGGTGGTAGTCCGTGAAAGTCTCCACTCCTTTCCAGGGCAGCTCTAGAGAGACCTGGCAGGTTTCCTACAGCCAAGCCTTGTGTGTGCCACCCTGCTTGTCCCCAGTCTAAGTCACTAAGCAGTGGTGTCCTTCATGGAGGCAAGGCACTACCAAACCTTCTGTGGGGTCAGTAGGCTTTGCTACAAAACATCTTCTCTTAAATCTGAGCCCGGGTTTAAAGTTCCGCTCCAGATGCCAGCACTAGTACTTTTGCTTTGTCTTTTCACTTGACAGATCCTGACCTATAGATGTTTTCTCCTTGCAGTTTATATAATTATGACACATCTAAAAGCCAAGCAACCCCTACATTGTCATAGACTTTTCACCATATGCCCCAGCCCAAGTACCTGTGGCACCACGCACGGGTGCTGCCTATGTGCCATCTCTGGCATGTGACGGCAGATCACAGAGCAGCACATTCTGTTTTCCTCATTTCTGCTGCGCAGAGGTTCTTTGAACACAGCCTGTGCCTCCAGAGTAAAACCTAAGATATGTCAGGCTAAGTTAATTTGTGGGCTAGACAAGCTTAACAGTATCCCTGTAAGGGTTTTGCACAGAATGTACTGGTGTGTCCAGACTTGGAAAGAGTTCGCTTTTCTGAGTCAGGCAATGGGAGCCAAACTCAGATGTGAATCTGAGTTCTCCAGTTCAGGAGGGAGTCTGAGCTGGTGTATTTTACACCTTCTTCCGCCTCCCCTCATCCCAGGAGTGCATTATGCTGACCTAGCTTCCCTCAGATTTAGTTTTCATTTATGTTCACTGAGATGCACTCAGGCTCACATCCACCAGCCACAGTATGAATTCCCCAGCTTTTTACACAAGTTCTGAACCTGGCCATCCAAAGCTGCCTTCAAGGAATTTAAGGAAGTCTTAAGTTAGTTAGCCCCCACCAAAGGGCTGAGAGAGAGAAGTGGAGAAAAAAAGAGTGGCTAATAGGAGAGTATAAGTTCAAACCAGCCTTCTCCTTTTCTTTGTCTCCCGGCTCAGTTGCTCCTGACCACTGGTGAATGAATATTATTAGCTGGCCTAAGATATTAACCTAAGATACTCCTAAAAGTATTCTAAGTTTACCTTTAAATTATGGAGCAGGGGAATTTTCTGATGTATTTTTGGGACCCTGGTCCTGCACTGACAAGCACCAAAAACCCCAGCTGATCCAGAGCCACAGAGGGGAGTTCAATCTCCTCCCACCGTCTGAGCCAGGATGGGCATGGGTTACACACAGGCCCACAGCTTAGTCAAAGATTAAGCATTTATGTATGTTAACATACATCTCATTATCAGCAATGTAATTATCAACAGTATGTAACGTCATTGTAGGATGTGTCTCATTGACGTACCAAACATGTAGATTAGTGCACTGAGAGCTTCTGCATCTTTTGAGCTGTTCAGATTTAAGGGGCACCCAAACCTAGAAATGAGTTCACCACCAGAAAAGGTTCTGTTTGTCCATTCAGAAACAAGGCTGGTGAGCCTGGACACAGATCCTCTATGGTGACTTTGCCGTCTGAATATCTAACGTGGAGGCATGCATACACTGAAATCAGAAGTGCAAAGAACGATAGATGCTCGTATGCTGTACCTGAGCCAGATTTGAATGGCCATTTTGTGGAGCATGACTGTGGCAGCATGAGGTTAAGGTCTGAAAAAGAAGGCTGGACAACATCTTAAGAATAGCTTATTTTGGGGATATTTGACATTTTTAAAAAAGCTATTTAGAAAGCTTCAACATTGAGACTATTGGTGAAATAGTTATATTTGCTTTGGTCACATTTTGACTTAACTCTTTTGTTGGAAGATTTTAAGTTTTTCAGGCAACCCTTTTTCAGGAACACTAGTGGGTACATTGTTGACAAAGTCTTCAGGGAGACTACATATCTTGTGGGGAGTAACAAGTTATTTGCCTGAAACAGTTTTCCCATCCACATCAAATTTGGTTGGCTTTGCTAGTTCTTTACACTACGATTTACCTGTGGTGTTCTCACTCTCTGGATGAATAACATGCTTCAGTTTCCTGAGCTGCTAAGCTGGTACTTTTCATCAGTACTAAATTCACATTGAAAAACAAGGAAATGAAGCCATTATACTTGAGTTAAGGAAATGTGCTAAGAATGAAAATAGCATAGCCTTAATCCTTTCTCGTGACAAAGGGACAGTTTTCACAGGTCATGCATGATAAAAGTATCATTTTTCATTGTGTATTACTGTCAGAGAGCCATAGAAAAGATTTTTTAAAGGGTGTGATTTATTTATATAGTAGAAACAACTTCTCCTTCCAAACATGAATTAAAGTCAAGGTTATATGTGCTTGAATTTGAACCAGTTTCTCTTATATCATCTTCTTCTATTGCTTGCCAAAGTGGAAGAGACAGAAGGGCCCATGAAGAAAACATCTCTCAGCATCAGCCAGATTAGGGAACACATGCTTTGAAATGAAGGAAAGGTGATCTCTCAGGGTAGTTTATTCCATCAACAATTTCCAGCATTCTCAGGACATCTGTACGTAGTGTAATCTCAATTTCCTTTTCCTCAGCACTTTATAAAATCGAACACATGTGAAGAGAGAAAGAGGAAAGATAACTGATCATGTTTGGCTGTGATTACATTACTGCTGTGACTTAATGATTGAGTTAGAACAGAGCTCTGGAAATGGCAAAGACAACGAATTCTCTCTTATTTTCCTTGCTCTAATGACTATCTCCACCAAAGATCAAGGGAAAATACACTTTCCCTTAGCAGGCCTGTTTTTCTTACTTTGAGTTAAAAAATGGTGAAATTCATAATTCAGCTATTCCTTTTTCACTTCTGATTATTTTAAAAATTCTTTCTCCTTGTATTCTTCTCCCTTTTACTTATATACAAAAGGAGGAACTACTCTGAAATCAAAGAAATAACCAAGAGTTGTACCTTTCTCTGCTGCTTTTAAATGTCAGAGGAAGGATGAATTTGACATTTAGACCAACGTGAAATCAGGTACACATTCTGCCCAGCTTTATGACCTGTGACAAGTCATTTAAACTTCCCATGCTTCAGTTCCCTCTGTACAAAGGCTGCCTAGTAGTTCAAGTAGTCTTGAACTACTTTACTGATATTTGTTTCATTCGTCTCCATGAAGCTCCAAGGAAAGCTGTGAATACCAGAGTATACAACTATCATAGGCTGATGCGTCCTTGTTCTCCTAGGGTGAAGGAATGTTTTTCACAGGTGAGGAAGAAATGAGTTCTTAATATTGCATTCATGTAAGAAACACTACCTGGTGCCATTTGCCCAAGGTAGACTTTTTAAACTTGAGTACGGGGTTGCTTCCCTACAGAGTTTTGTCCCTTCCACCAAGGTCAGATTGCACTATTCCTGCTCACAGCCCTGAACGTTTCCTGGTCCATCCTGAGATGTTTTACTGTTCCTGAGGATGGATCCCACCAGTGAAACTCAGCTAGGTGGGCAGAAGGGGCTGCCACCTCCTGCTCTCTTCCCTTTCCAACTTCACCTTCTCACCACCCTCTTCCTGCAGATTAGGCTGCCCCATTGGGTTTGCTGGTGGGGCTGCTTTGGTTTGTTTTCTAATCTGTGGCAGTCCAAATCAGCCAGACTACCTAAAATACTTTAGGGGGTAGTGTTTGCTAACCTGGATAAACCAGATGAGCCAATGCTCTTGTGACTAGATCAGCTGGAAGATTTGAGTGGGATAGGGGAGAGTAGATGGGAGTCTTTTCACATCCCATAGCAAATTTTACTATAGATTTTTTTGTTGTTGTTTTTTTCCCACAAATGGGAACTGGGGAAAGAAAAGCACACTGAAACTGGTGGTGGTTGGGTAGCTTCTGCAGAAGCAGGTAGGAAAATGGGCAGTTGTAGTCTATAGGCAAGAGGTCTTTTACACCCAAAACTGCCACAGCCAAAACCAGAACAAGTTAATATATTTCCTATTATGTTCTGTCTCTAGCTGATTAGCAGCATAGCATTCTTGGTCGTTTCAACTCCTGTTCTCTGTTGTCTTGGTAGCTGAAGGTTTTCCCCGTGGAAGTGGACTGCATTTCCCCACACAGTGATGGATAAGAATTTCTGGGCCCTGAGAAGACTCATAGCTAGAAATCAGCATCAGAACAAACACAGCTGAGAGGAGTTGCTTACCGACATAAGTCAATTATAGTCACTGGTAGCCTGAGCCAAATTCACATCAATGGCCTGGTACATCAGGTGTGATTCTGCCCTCTGCGTACTCAAAGGTTTCTCTGTTCCCATTTTCTGCTTACTACAAAAGTGAACGAACCTGTGAAAATACAGAAACTGTGTTTGGATCCTGTATGAGAGAGTGTTTTTCACTCCCCCGCATCACTTTTCTCCCTTCACAATAATGTGGTGCCTCAGCTCCGTACAGCAAATTGTATGCAGATGACGGTAAACGGAGTTTAGTAGCTGCGGCTCTGGATGCCAGGTTCTTCCCTTACAAGAGAGTTTAATGAGCTATTGAAGGGCAAGAGAAGCCACAGAGCCCCAGTACGGCTGAGCCTGGGATTTCTGCCAGCAGTGGAAGCTGTAGATAGTTGAAGGCTGCCCAATTTATCCAGACTTCATGAGCAACAACAGGTTGGGGTCAGACTCCAGGGACTCTGAAGCCCAAGGTGAATTGACGGTTTGTATTGTGGATGATTGGTCAACGTGCCCCTGAAAGCAGGCTCACATGTCCAGCAAGAAATGGGTCAGAGCCTCCCACACATCCCCAAGTTATGCATCTTTGTAGGTCCTCTAATCTTTTGCATCTGTGCCAGTTTCCTACAGTGGAAGGAATGATGTGTCAGACATTTGAGCATCACTCATACTTATAAGTAAGCACTCTCCCCCTGCCTGTTATCAAGCAGGAGTTAGATACCGGGGCTTGAGTCAGAGGGACTCCAGTTCCTCCCAATGTGTTTAAATAGCTAGTTCCAAATCTGCAGCCTGAGCAGCTCTGTTTGCAAGAACAGTAGCTTGGTCCTATCTGAGTGCTTTGTTGGTCAGACATGCTCTGAGTGCATGCAGCAGTGCCATGAGATCTGCCCTTTTCTTTTTCTTATTTTTGTCTCTTAGATGAGAACCATGGTTAGAACTGTTTTCTTTCATGAAGATTTAGATACAAGTTTTCTAGTTTTTCTTTTATTTCTTTATGTCTGTATTTTTGCATTCTTTTTAGGGTTCAGAAACTTATTTTAAACTTAACTTACTTTAAGTTGGTTCCTTGGTCGCCAGATGATGTCTCTTCTGCTGTGAGACAGTCCTTCTGTGAGCAGGTAAGGCAGCTTTAACTTTGTTCTGCTATTGCCAGCTCCAAGCAATTGTAGTTTGCTGAAGAGAAGCATTGAGCTAAGATGAGTGGTCAATTCAGGAGTACTGATAGTTTTAGCTGATCAATATTTGCAGCCACTAAAAGGCAGAAGTTGACCTGTGCAAAAATAGTTCAGTCAAGGCAGATGAGAAGCTGTCTAAATTGCTTTTCATCAAACACATTATATAAGATGAGCAAATGAATCAAACTGGTAGACTTTAGAAACAGCATTTTCCAGCTTTCAATTGGTGCATCTTTGCTCTAAGTCACAGGAGAAATATGTTCTCAGCTGGAATGTGCACGTATCCTTATCCTCTGTGGTACAGCTCATTCTTGTTTGGAGGCTTTCTTGCACAAACTGGGAATGATCAGACTGAAAAGCTTCCAAAATTGACACACTCCAGGTTTTTCTTGTGTGTCACTCTCTTGTCTTCCTTTTCGATTGTACTGCCCACTTCCTCTAATGCTTTAACTAAAAAGAAAAAAAAATAAAGGAGGAATTCTGTAATTTTGATAATGTCAGAACAAAATGTTTCACATTTTCAGAATTCCAGTTTCCTCCCCCACATTGTTTGGCTGAAACAATTTGCTGAATTCAATCCAAACTCCCAAATAGCTTCAGTCGTCCTGCATTTTTTGGCACGTAAACTATTTGTCTAAAAATTTTTGTCCAACTCTAAAATTTATCTCAAATTTCTCATAAATGAGATTTTATACAGAACAGTTGCCACTGCCATATTTGGGGGGGAAAAAAATGACTGTCCACCTGTGGTTGTAAGCATCATTGAACAGGGACCCCAAAAGCTTTAGATGTTCAAGAAGATACCTCAGTCAAACATAGTATAAGCTCTTACAGACTCCCTACTTATGAGCTCTTGAATTTTCACTGACTTCTATCCTCACATCCTCCTAACTTATGGCATTGCACTTCTTCTGAATATGTGCTGGTTTCCGTCTCAGAGGAGACTTACTGAATTTTTTTCGTACATCCTGTCTCTAGGTTGTGCAATGTGTAATTAAATAATGCTTTTCAGGTGGTTTTTGGTCCACGGGTAAAAGACAACAGAGAAATTAAAATTGTTGTTCTCAGGAAGTTTATTAGTTTGTGGCCATGATATACTAACTCTGTAGACTTGACTTGCATAAGTAATTTCACTTTTTGTAACATCTCTAACTAATCACAGTTGCAGCATGACAGATCCAAATTGGACAGATGTTTCTTAAAAGTTAAATGTCCAAAGGCAATAGTGTTGAAGTTGCCAATGAAAAAACAAAGACATCTGTACTTTTTAACTAAATTTCAAAGATTTTTAAATTCCTTCTCCTATGTTTCTGTGATTTTAGGTCATGTTATAATTGGTCTGTGTTACTGAATTGTGAAGTCTATTGTCTAGTGATGTCAAAAACCGAAAACAAAATCTATTTAATTTGGTATCACTGTTGTAGTTTAGCCAAAACCAGGACAATCACTCTGTGAGCTTCACTGTGCTTTCCAAATATTTCTTCATTTCTTCTTGGTGTGGCAATCTCTTATGGGCTGTTAGACCAGCAAATGCATATTTTGTGTACTTTCATGTGTCTATCAGCTAAAAGCACAATTCCTGTTAATCTCTTTTTCTCTTTGTTTTCTAACACTGATGTTCACATTAAAAAGATTGATTTATGGTAGCAATGCTAATGCACTCTCTGCATCTTAGGGAGATCTTGTGATACATTACTTCTGCATCACATGTTGCATGTTTGTTAGTTTATGGGTAGTGGTGGTGTTTTTCTGAGCAGTAGATCTGATGAAATCCTAACAGTGGTGATGTGATAATTTTTAATATTGTAAAAGGTATAGGCAAGAGCCGTATTACCTGGCAGGATCAGATTGTCTTCTACTTTCCTTTGTCCCACTCTGCAATCAGGCTGATGTACTGTAAAATTCAAGTGATTGCTAAGTGTGGTGTAAAAGCCTAAGTAGAACAAGACTGGAGTGGGATAGAACGAAAAACAAATGTTTGCCCCACTCAGTATATGCTTAATTTGTTTTGGGAGGTATTTCACTGAAATCAGAGTTGCAAGCTGTCACTCCAACAGAAAGGTCGATTACCTTTCAGGATAAGAAAGACAGCCAGGGAGACAGTTCTACTGCAATATAAACATGACCTCCATGTAGTAGTTGAATATTTTTCTCTAGCTCAGATTTTCAGTTCAGAAACATCTGTTGTTTTGGGGTTTTTTTTGTACCATCCTAAAAAGACTAAGCTGAAGCCTATGTCCAGATTTCACAATAAGATGGAGAATGGATAGACCGTTTTTCAGTGGTAGTCTAGCACCTTTTGACTGTATTTTTTAAAAAAAAAAAAAACAACAGGTATTTTGTTTTCATGTTAACATGATGCAGCTTGGTTTTGCAGTTTGCCTTCCAGTTGTGCAGAGTCTGTGATTCTAGACACATATGAACAGAGGAGCAGCTGCCTTTGCCAACAGGAGCCATTGGCTTCTTTTATTATCAAAGCACCCAAATTGGTGGCTGTCTGAACTGGTGCAAGTGAACTGCAGCTTACCTTAAAGTACCATTATTTTAAAAATGAATTTAATTAATATGTCTTAATATGTCTCACAGAATAAATAAACATGTCAAGATACATAGGTATCAATATAGCTTCCTCAAAGCAGAACTGAATTTGTTTTTCTTCTTAATGCTTCAGATAAATTATCCACATTTTCAAATATACAAGAGGTTTTCAAACTATAGCACTAAGATACATAGTGTTAATTCTACACTAAGATTTCAGTTGTAATTAATTGTTTAAATGATGACTTGCCACTATCATCATTCTTGTTTAACAAATCTTTAGGGATTGTCTATGAAATTATTAGGGATTCTGTGAAGTCTTTGAGAATGGAAACAAATCTAGAACCCTGCCTTCAAAAAACATTAAGGGGTTTGGACACTTAAACTAGTCTTATTTTATTTAGTGAAGATTTGAGTATTCATTTTTTGTTTGAATATTGTCATTAGAATATATTTAAAACCTCCTTTGGATGATTTTGCATATTGTAATATCAAATTAATGTCATAAGTAAAGGAGGCTTTATAAAGATAATACTAATTAGTTCATGGCTCCCTTTTGAATGATGGTCTAATGTTTCATAAGCTTTTATTGCTAATTAATCTAGCATGAAAACAGGAAGTAAGAAAATATTTTAGAGCAGTTATTGACTTGTTCGTCAGCTAAAAGAATAGCCTGAGGTAATTAAAGTGCATTTAATAAGTGCCATCCTATGGTGAAGATCGCATAGGTCATGACCTTGTAGGTGGAACATTGTTGGCGCTTGCAACAATCACTGTAAGAGGGCCCAGACTGAATGGGGTCCTGCCTCTTCTGGCAACAAAGAGAGGAAGGAATCAGAATTTTCCTTTTTATCTCTCCAAGTACATTATTTAAAGCCATGTCATTCCCTCAAGTATGTAAGGTGACTCCTTGGATTGCATTGTCTCCATACATGGTACTGCCTCCTCAGTAGGAAAACATTTTTAACTCCACTAAACTTATTTTGCATTTGTATGTTCAAGTGGGGACCAGTGATGAGTGGCGTTCCTCAGGGATCGGTATTGGGACCGTCCCTGTTTAACATCTTTGGCAGTGACATGGACAGTGGAATAGAGTGCACCCTCAGCAAGTTCGCTGATGACACCAAGCTGTGGTGCCGGAAGGGAAGGGATGCCGTCCAGAGGGATCTTGACAGGCTGGAGAGATGGGCCTGTGCAAACCTCATGAAGTTCAACAAGGCCAAATGCAAGGTCCTGCACATGGGTCAGGGCAATCCCAAGCACAAATACAGGCTGGGCAGAGAATGGATTGAGAGCAGCCCTGAGGAGAAGGACTTGGGAGTGATGGTGGACAAGAAGCTCAATATGAGTTGGCAATGCGCACTTGCAGCCCAGAAAGTCAACCATAACCTGGGCTGCATGAAAGAAGTGTGGCCAGCAGGTCGAGGGAGAGGATTCTCCCCCTCTCCTCTGCTCTGGTGAGACCCCACCTGAAGTACTGTGTCCAGCTCTGGAGCCCCCAACATAAGAAGGACACGGATCAGTTGGAGTGAGTCCAGAGGAGGGTCATGAAGATGATCAGAGGGCTGGAGCACCTTTCTTATGAGGACAGGCTGAGAGAGATGGGGCTATTCAGTCTGGAGAAGAGAAGGCTCCGGGGAGACCTTATAGCAGCCTTCCAGTACCTAAAGGGGGTCTATAAGAAAGATGGGCATAAACTCTTTAGCAGTGCCTGTTATGATAGGACGAGGGGTAATGGGTTTAAAATGAACGGATGTATATTCAGACTGGATATAAGGAAAACATTTTTTACAATGAGGGTGGTGAAACACTGGAACAGGTTGCCCAGACAGGTGGTGGAAACATTCAAGGCCAGGTTGGACGGGGCTCTGAGCAACCTGATCTGGTTGAAGATGTCCCTGCTCTTTGCAGGGGGGTTGGACTAGATGACCTTTAAAGGTCCCTTCCAACCCAAATTATTCTATGATTCTGTATTTATGTAGTGAAAGGAGCCTTCAGCAGTTCAAAGAATAGTAAATGCTGCTCGTTTCACAGTCAGTTTTCCTAAGCTGTATCATCTGAGACACATAGAGAAAGACAGAAGTGGAAGTACAGGAAGCGTTAAAGGAAAACAAAACACTAATAAACTATTCACATAGCTCCATATCCAGGTTTATATATATATATATATATATATATATGTACACACACATATATACATATGTATTTGTATATTTGTATATACGTACATACACACACACACATATGTATAGCCGCCTTCTACTGAAGTTAATAGCCAGCTTCAGTACCCAGTCATTAATGACTGTCTATAATTAAAAGTAAGACTGCATCTATTTCCAACTTTTACCAAAGATTAACAGGTGGGAGGGATTCAGGCTTAGGGTTTTAGTTTAGCTAATGCCATACTGTGCACAGAGACCATTTGTTAGGTTTGAACCTAGAGTTCAACTTCCCAGATAGTCAGGGTCTTGATCTGAAATTGTGGCTTAGATTCCACTCGCACAGCTTCATCACAAAAATGCTAACATAGCATTCAACAAAGAACTATTATCAGGTGATACCAACACTATATACCAAAAATGCTTCTCTCTTTAGCTACATTGCAATTCTTTGCTTTGTTTCCCATGACACTTTCTGTTGTTAATGCACAAGGCTTTCTAAAGAGTTAAATGGTAGTATGTTTACTTGAGACTGATAGAAAAGCTCTTCCAGGGCTCAAAAAGCATTTTTGTATTTCTAAAGAAGCTTTCAAAATATGATGGCCAAAATATTTGAAATATGTGTCCCTGTGGTGATGTCATCCTCAAGGGAAACATACTTCTGATATGAAGTATTCCCATTAGGAATCTTGGAGATCTTACATCTGTATTCTTAACCTCAAGAGCTTATCAAATGATAATAGTTATTTGTAAAACGGGATGTCATCTAATGGAGTGCTGGCAGGCATGTTAGCCAGTAGTTATAGGTCATTGCACAAGTATTTGTAGAGGAAGTGAAGGCTTCATTTGGCCTTAACAATCAGACATCTTAGACAAATATTCATGAAGTGAATAATATTTGGATTCAGGCAGAATCCAAGCCTTTCTGGTCATTTTGCAGAGCACACAGCCATGGATGAACACCAGAGGGGCAGAAAAGCCTGGTGGCTGTAGCAGATCTCTGGGACTGGAGCCTGCAATGTTATTCCTGAGCTAGCAGTGACCCCCTCCAGCTGCTGAGCTGGACATCTAGTTGTCATCTAGACCATCAGGCTCACCATCTTTAGGAAGTACTGACTCTTCTGTGTGAGGATTTGGGAAGCAGCAGTCTGCAGAAGGAGCCCTGCAAGTGGGGAAGTCTGGTGCGGAGAGCACCTTGAAGCCATCCAGCTTGAAAAGGCTGAAGGGGAGGGCCTGTGAGTGCACCTCCTTCCCTTTCTTCCTTGTCTGAGAAAAGGAGATGCTGCTGGGCAGCTTTACTCCCCTTGGGTGGGGACCTTCTTGTTTCTTCACAGCAGTGGCAGTGACAGGATCGCCTGTCTGGAGGAGGCAGCATCTTCTCCTGTGTTGTGGCCCTGGCACCAAGATGCTGCTGTACCTACCTGAGGAGGCAGCTGGTGATAAATCTCTGGAGAGAAGTGGTTTGAGTGTTGACTTCCACCAGGAGTAGTCTCAAGTGGCTGACCTACTCCCTGCGGTGAGGAGCACTTGAAGGAGCACTCCAGCTCTGTACACGTTTTTGTTAGCAGAGAGGCAGCAGCAGATGCTATAACTGAGTTGGCCACTAGCAGGGCTCGAGCATGGAGGGTCCCTCGAGGAAGTTAATCCAAATTAACCGGAGGTGCAAAGCGGATTTACCAGCTGTAATAAAGCATTCATCTTCAGATTTAGCTTAACTCCATTACGAGTAGAATTAAGCTATGCTGAAATCAGGTCACTTTAATTCTGAATAATAACATGCCCACAAGAGTTTGATGGGGTGTAAGTAATCCGTTTAAAGCTAATTCAGATTCCAGGTTTGTCCCCCCGCAGACAAGGCTGTGCCGTATCTCATAGCATTACTTCAGCAGCAGAGCTGACTGCAGGGAGTGGATTTCTGCCCCCACACACCTCCTGCTTCCCCCGTGCAGCTTAATGCGGATGGAGAAACTGTGAGTTTGGGATTGAAGCTGGCCCTAAATGTTATTTTCCTGAAGAAGCAGATAGGAGCGCTTAGGCCTGCCAGTGGCACTGTCCTCAAGCAATGCGAAGCACCACGCAACGTGATACAGCTGTGCTGGAAGAATGCAAGCCCATGCTGTGCGGAGGCTGCAGGCTTGGCTGCAAAGCCAGCTCATTCCCCGCTTATTGAGGATGGTGATGGCCCCAGGGCCAACAGGATCCCCGGGATGACACCAGAAGCAGGATTCCTGCGATGAGTCTTAGCAGATATATCAAACTGGCTCCGATTTCAGTGCCGTGCCAGCAGCTGACTGTGGTTTAAGGCGGAGAGGCTTGTGTAGAGGAATTCAGTGCCACCCAAGCTGGCTCCGTGGGGGAGACCATGGCCACTCTGGGTCCTGCCACGTGTGCAATATAGAGCTGTAATCATAAAGTGGCAGGAAAGTTTAGTCTGGGCCACGGTCACAAGTTCACAGTGAGCTCCCTTGGTGTTTACTTAGCCTTTCTTCAGCCCTAACCTCGGTTTTAAGATAGGTGAGGCCTACGATCTGCAGTGCAGTGCTTGGGCTACTGTGTGTGCTTGCTCTGCTGGCAGGCAGGTCTTGGAGCTGACTTTTTGGGCAGAGTAAGACTCATCCCTCTGGCTCTCATCTCTTTACCCAGTGATTCAGTCCATGCCTGGCCCGTTTTCAGCACAGCTCCAGCCCTGCGAGATGCAGCTGGGATGCCTGATTTGTTGTGTGTCATGTATGATAACAGCTGCCACAGCGAGCTGTTGAGGAAGACCTCCACCTTGTAAGAAGCCCTGCTTGGCTGCACGTCCTCTGGGAAGCTCAGCACCACCACCTTCTCCTCACCTTGTGCTCTGCCTGCCCCAGACCTGCATGGTAGTAATCATAGGAAAGGAGCAGTCCCAACTGCCAACCCTCTCCATCAAACCAAAGGTTTTGGAGCAGTGGAGTTTTGAGACCAAACAAGCCCAGCTTGAAGTATCTTTATGAGCTGAAATCTGTTCTTCTGTCAGATAGACAGATGGCAATACCTTCTCTGGGTCTGCAGCACACAGTGCTTGAGGCACCTCTGTGTCCTTGCCATGCAGGCCATGTTGGAAGATGTCCTGGTGTCCTCAGAAATCTCTTCTGCACTCCTGGAGAGGGAGAGGAGGGTCACTGTGGAGGCAACAAGCTTAGTCTTGGACTTCTTTTTTCTTTTTTTTTTTTCTAGTTCTGAGGACAATCAAATGAATGATACATGTTCCTAATTGGCAGGTATCATACAGATATCTTAGCCTTAGCTCCTACTATCCAGAGAAGGGGACACACATAGGGCTTAAGAGTCTGGATCTTAACCTCAGATTGCTAAACCTCATGTTGTTGCCTTAGCAAGATCTCATTTCAATAGACAGAATTATGAAGAAAATTTGAGCATTTCTTATCTCACCTACATCAATATATGACATATAAAAAATAAAAGGGCAGAAAATATGCTGGCAGTAGAATTTTAGAAGGTTTCTTCATATGGATCTAAAAGATCATCCTTTCAAAATCCTTAGCGTAAGGAAATTTCTCAATTCTTCACTTCTGAGATGCACACATGTTTTTTCATCCTGTTGAACAGACACTCTGATACTCATTAACGACATACAGAGACTTTCTCTTGTGGATTGAGGTAAGAACCTGAGATAAATCAATGTACAATTCCTTTTTACATTGTAGATTCTAAAAACCAGCAAAACTTTAAATTGTCAAGGTGGCTAAGACATATCTGAGGCTGATGCATCCAAAAGAACATGTAATGACTCAAGCTTGGGCTTTTTATATCCATCAGGAATAGCTAAAACATGCCTCCGCATCAGATGCTGTAAATCTCTGCTGGAAGAAAGACACAGAAATCACAGGTGAGTAATTTCTCTAGTTCTGCACCGCCATGGATGCTGAAACGTCCTTGCAGGTAGCCACGCTGCTATGTTCAATGAGAAATCTTCCTATGCCTTCTCCCAGGCATAAGATCAGAGCTCAGTCTGTCTGGCACAACCAGAGTAGACAAGATGTGCCTTCCTTTCTTCCACGTGAGCTACGAAAGATGCAGGAAGTCTCCTCTTGTTGAACATTTCATTCATCTACAGAATATGCGCAGCTAAAAATAACCCATAAGTGATATTGCTAATTGTTGTCAGCCCAGATGGAATCAGTTAATCCTTATGGTAGTCACATCAATAACACCACTGGGAAATCTACTTACGTTGTTCTCTCAGGCTGGGAAAAATTACAGAATAATGATGAACACTCAAGAAAATGTGAGATTTTGGTTATTGAGTTGTGTCATTCAAGATGCCTTGTGTTGTCTCTAAGGGAGACCTTCAGAATCTAAGGGGTTTGTCACAGGGTTGTGGCAAACCTTTCAAAGGCTGGGAGATTAGGTGCCAGGTTTTCACACATGGCAGTCTGTGCTTTAAATACCAGGCAGTAGAGAGCATGTGAGGAGCTGTTTGGCTCTGGATCTGTATGTTGCACTGATTTTGCTCTCTGCTACTCCCAGTCCCAGAGAGGGTCAGCAAAAAAAGACAGTGGGGCTGGGCAGCACTGCCTGGTATGTCAGACTCCATGGCCACCATCGGGGCTTTTCTGAACTAGATGATAGGATCAGAAATCCTTGAAGAACAGAATGTATTTTTTTGATATAGAAATGTAATTAACACAAAACAAAACCACCTTTGAAAAGCACAAGGTCGGGTCAAATTTTTGTATGTGGTAAGTAATAAAAAATTCAAAAGAAAATGTATTTTTTAGTCATGGTCAATAAACCACTGAAATGATCTGGATTTCTACTCTAGAGGTTAAGAATCATTCACATAGAAATTGACGAGTGTCATCGCTGTTACTTTTCAGAGGACTTTACTCTAGAATGTTATTTTTTTTTAATGTCATGTTCCTTTAAAAAATTATTTTAATGCTGGGTTTTTTTTGGTTTTATGAAGCAAAACAACCTGCAAGTTGTATGTTAATGAGTTTCCTTCTGCTACACTTATATATATTGTTAAAATAATGAGTAAAAGTGTGGCATTGTCTGACTCACTGGAAAGTGCCAGGAGTGTTTATTGTTATTTGTAATAATGAAAATTATTGGGATTTAGGTTTTCAATAAAATCTTCTTTTCTTCAAGATGTTAAAATTGAAGTTAAATGGGAGTTAAAACACTATAAAAACATTTTAATTAGCTTAAAATTCTTGTCTTGCAAAAAACTCTGCAATGGCAGCACCACTTTACTAATCCCTCAGTCACCACATCTTCTAGGCTGGTTGGAAAGTGAACATCTAATGTTAAAAAAAAATTTTAAAGAATGTATTTAAAAATATGAACCAAACTAACCCAAAATCTTAAGACCCTACAAATAAAATGGAAGGAAACAAGAAATGAATGGAAATTCCTTTCTTCCTCTTTAATTCACTAGTATGAACATGCTTACGTTTTGGAAAAGGGCCGATATTATGTCCAGATTGATTTGTTCCTCTCTAGTTGCAATTTTTGTGATAGCTAAGAAGTGATAGAATTTGGTTCACCTCCCTCTTCAGTTCAGATGTTACTGCCCCCATCTCACTCTCACCTATTCAGAGAAGGAATGTCATGTACAGCATGCTATTATTTTTTGTTCAAGTGAAAGGAGATGTTATTTATAAAACATACTCACTTTTCCACACCTAAAGGGCAAAACTGAGCCTTTTGACTTTCCACCTTTCCAGATGTGAAATTCCAGATCAGACACCAACCTAGAACAACCTTTTTTATGGGCCATCTCTTCACCTCTCTTCCATTCCTTTTCACTGCCAATAAATTGCATGAAAAGCAGTTCTGGCTGTCTGAGGACTCTGTCTTGGAACGAGTGTAGCAGCTCTTGAGTGGCCTTTGACTTCTTAGTGTTTCTTGGTACAGAAAGATTTAGCATCAATAAGGAAAAATAAGAAAAGCAAACAGATAAACTTTTTCTAATTTATAGGGCAGTCTGATAAAGGAACAAGTCACACCTGATCGACTCCTTCCAATAGAATAAATCAAGTCTGATTGACCCAAAGTTTCTAATTTGAGATTGGGAATAATTCTACTTATGCCTCAAGCATTTTTATGATGTTGAAAGTCTTATTCCACCAGCCTGCCTACGTTGTGTTGTCTTGCGGTATATATCAGTCACTCTACTACTAAAAAATCTCTTTGGCCATCTGTGGACATCCTCCAATGGCCGCTTCATGTTGTAGTCAGCTTCAGAGACATTAGGAATATGCATGGGTTCTATATTCTAATATCAGAAATAACATGTTGGTAGGTAAAAAAATAAGTAACACACTTACTTAATTTTTGTTAGTTCTTTGAAGAAAATGTACTATCTTCTTCCTCCTAGTTCATTCTGGTTCCTCCTCAGAGATTCACATATTCTTTGAGATCAGGCAAAAAATTAATTGGTGTTTTGCAAAATCATATGGGTTGATCATATTTCCCTTTGCCCACCTTCTTTTCATGGAACCTTATAGTCATAGAATAGTTTGGGTTGGAAGGGACCTTTAAAGGTCATCTAGTCCAAACCCCCTGCATGGAGCAGGGACATTTCCAACCAGATCAGGTTGCTCAGAGCCCCATCCAACCTGGCCTTGATTGTTTCCAGGGATGGAGCATCTACCATTTCTCTGGGCAACCTGTTCCAGTGTTCTGCCACCTTCACTGTAAAAAATTTCTTCCTTATATCCAGGCTGAATCTACCTCCTTCTATTTTAAACCATTATCCCTTGTCCTATTACAACAGGCACAACTAAAGAATTTCTGCCTATCTTTCTTATAGACCCCCTGGTGTGGCCTGGAAGGCCACTATAAGGTCTCCGCGGAGCCTCGTCTTCTCCAGGCTGAACAACACTAACACCAACCAGGAGCACCTGTCCTCATACGAAAGGTGCTCCAGCCCTCTGATCATCTTCATGACCCTCCTCTGGACTCACTCCAAAAAGTCCATGTCCTTCTTATGTTGGGGCTCCAGAGCTGGATATAATACTCCAGGTGGGATCTCACAAGAGCAGACTAGAGGGGGAGAATCCTCTCCCTCAATTTGCTGGCCACACTTCTTTTGATGCAGCCCAGGATGCAGCTGACTTTCTGGGCTGCAAGTGCGCATTGCCAGCTCATGTTGAGCTTCTCATCCACCGGTACTCCCAACTCCTTCTCCTCAGGGCTGCTCTCAATCCATTCTCTGCCCAGCCTGTATTTGTGCCTGGGATTGCCCTGACCAATGTGCAGGACCTTGTATTTGGCCTTGTTGAACTTCATGAGGTTTGCACGGGCCCACCTCTCCAGGTTGCTAAGGTCCCTCTGGATAGCATCCCTCCCTTCCAGCATGTCAACCGCACCACAGCTGATGGTGTCATCAGCAAACTTGCTGAGGGTGCACTCTATTCCACTGTCCATGTCACTGCCAAAGATGTTAAACAGGGACGGTCCCAATACCGATCCCTGAGGAACACCACTCATCACTGGTCTCCACTTGGACATCGAGCCATTGACCACAACTGTTTGAGTGCCCCCATCCAGCCAATTCCTTATTTACTGAGTGGTCTATCCATCACATCCATGTAGCTCCAGTTTAAAGCCAAGGATGTTGTGTGGGACAGTGTCAAATGCTTTGCACAAGTCCAGCTAGATGATGTCAGTTGGTTGTCCCTTGTCCATCGATGTTGTAATTCCATCATAAAAGACTATCAAGTTGGTCAGGCACACTTAATAAAGCCATGTTGGCTGTCACCAATCACCTCCTTATTTTCCATGTATCTTAGCTTGGTTTCCAGGAGGATCTGCTCCATGACCTTGCCAGGCACAGAGGTGAGATTGACTGGCCTGTAGTTCTCCGGGTCCTCCTTATTTTCCTTTTTAAAAACGGGGGTTATGTTTCCCCTTTTCCAGTCACCAGGAACCTCACCAGACTGCCTTGACTTCTCAAATATGAGGGACAATGGCTTGGCAACTTCATCCACCAGTTCCCTCGGGAGCCACAGATGCAACTCATCAGGAGATAGACTTCTTGGACTTGTACACCTTCAGATTCCTTAGATGGTCTTGAACCTGCTCTTCTGCTACAGCGGGCAATTGTTCATTCTCCTAGTCCCTGCTTTTGCCTTCCACAACTTCGGCGATGTGGCTAGAGCCCTTGCTGGTGTAGACTGAGGCGAAAAAGTAGTTGAATACCTCAGTCTTCTCCATGTCCCAGGTAACCAGGTCTCCTGTTTCCTTCTGGAGAGGGCCCACATTCTCCCTGGTCTTCCTTTTATCCCCAACATACCGAAAGAAGCTTTTCTTGTTGCCCTTGATGTACGCGGCCAAATTTAACTCAGTCAGGGCTTTAGCCTTCCTTACCTGATCCCTGGTCGCTCAGACAATCTATCTATATTCCTCATAGGCTACCTGTCCTTGCTTTCACCCTCTGTAGGCTTCCTTTTTGTTTTTCAGTTTGTCCAGGAGCTCCTTGTTTATCCACGCTGGCCATCTGTCATTTTTGCCCAACTTTCTCTTTGTTGGAATGCATCACTCCTGTTGGAAGCATCGCTCCTTTCCCTCTGTGGTGGTCCATGCCCTTATTCTGCGTGGCAGGCACTTTAGGACAGTAACATGATGTGTTCTCTGGACTTCTAGAAGGGGATGTCTTTGCATAAAACCAACAAATAATAGTCCAGGGCACTAGAATCTCCTACTATCACTGCACTTGGTATCTTCACTTTGAAGTATCTTGCCCTGTGGCCATTTCCACTGATTTCAGCCAAGAGCAGGCAGTTACTTTTGAACATTGAGGACAGTGGTGTCGTAGTTTAGCCTCAGTCAGGGCCAGACTACGCAGTCTCTCTCACTCCCCTCACCCTCTGAGAGAATAGGGGGAGATGATATAAGAAAAAGGTTTGAGATAAGGACAGGGAAAAAATCCTTAATGTTATCGTTATGGGCAAAACAGACTTGACTTGGGGAAAACTATTCATTTATTGCTAAAAACACAGCAGGAGAATGAGACAGGGAACAAGATAACCTCCCCCCACCCTGGGCTTAACATTATCTCTACTACCTTCCCCTCCCCGAGAGGCACAGGGGGGAAGAGGGAATGGGGTTTGCAGTCAGTTCATCACACGTTGTTTTACTCCACTGCCTCATCTTCTGGGGAAGAACTCCTCACATTCCTCCCCTGCTTCTTCATGGGGTCCCTCCCACGGGCTACAGTCCTTCGTGAAACTGTTCCGGCGTGGGTCATCTCTTCCACGGAGTGCAGTCTCTCCAGAATGGCTGCCCCAGCAGGCCCTCCACAGGCCACAGCCTCCTTCAGAATCCACCTGCCCTGGCGTGGGGTCTCCACAGGCTGCAGGTGGATCTCTGCTCCCCCGTGGGCCTCCATGGGCTGCAGGGGGACAACCTGCTCCACCATGGGCTGCACCACGGGCTGCAGGGGAATCTTGGCCAGGAGCCGCATTACTCCCCCCACTCCTTCTTCACTGACCTTGGTGTCTGCAGCCGTTCCTCTCACAAGAAAAATTCTTCACGATCAGGCTCAGACAGACACCTCTCAGTTTCTCTTCACATCTCCTCTCCACTTCTTGCAGCCAGGCCAGGCTGAGTTGGGCCCAGTCGGCTGCCCAGCGGGAGGCCAGAGGGTGAGGCCTGCAAGGCCCACAAGGCTCGCGCCTCCCCCTCTCTGCTCCTGCTCAGCTGCTTCACATCTTCTCTCTCTTTTTTTTTCTGTTTTCCCCTTCTTAAATATATTATCACAGAGACTTTATCACGGGACATTCTGCTACCAATTGGCTCGGCCTTGGCCAGCAGCGGGTCTGCCCTAGGCCCGGCCGAGTCCACTGAACAAAGGGGAGCAACTTCTAGCAGCTTCTTACAGAAGCTGCCACCTTAGCACCCTCTCACTAAGTAAAACCAGAACAAGTGAAAACGCCACATTGCCCACCTTTCAAGGAAACATCTCATGGTGTTTTAAGGAAATATCTCATACTTGCACAACATGGAAAGTCTTTTGTAAATAGATTTGTTTCAAAGCCACACAACACCCACAGTTCATTTTCAATTAAATATAAATAAATGAGTTTCCAATGGGGTATATGGAGAAACTTCTCTCCATGAGGAAAATCGAGCAGTGGAACAAGTTGCTCAGAGAGGTTGTACAGTCTCCATCATTGGAAGTTTTCAAGACTTGACTGAATAAAGCCCTGAGCAACCTGGACTGACCTGAGAGCTGACCATGCTTTAAGCAGCAGGTTGGGTTAAAAGCCTTGCGAGGTCACTTCACACCTGAATTATCCTGTAATGCTATGAACATGGTAGCGGTCTGGTGAAATCTGTTGGCCATGAGAAAAATCTAACACCAAAAATATAATGTCTGTTCACACTGTCTCCAAATATTCATCTTGATCCAGCTTTCAGCCAGAATAGTGGTACACAAATAATTCGCTTTTAAAGATGACATGCAAATCTTAAAAGCAAAGAAAGTAATAGGAAGGAATTGGTTCAATCTGTCTTCTGTCAGAGAGATCACAAGTGAAAGTCAGCACTTGACTTATGGGCTGATACTGTGACCACTAGACTCTTCTTCCGAGGTCTGTGGAAGGGAGTTTATGTACACTGCTCCAGGACAAGGTGAACCAGCTACCATGGAGAAAACTGTTTCTCAGACTAGTATTAGGTGTTCATACAGCAGACTATAACTCTTAGTTTAGCAAGTGACTGTGTTGTAAACTTGCAAGCAATGGGTCAGGTTGAGTGTGTCAGTTCCAGACCGTCTCACCATTGCATTTTCATGTGTGGAGATTTTCAGATCTTATAGTGACTCACCACCTGTAAAAGCAGACAACCTAATGGAAAAAAAGAGCAACATTTAAAATGTTTTTCTCCACAACTCTGTGGCGTAAAGAAAGTTATAAAAATACTTGAAGCAGGACTTGGTTTTTTGTTCTGTTAACTCTTTCTTGTGCCATCACAAAGCTATTGTTAAAGAACAGCTGGAGATAGATTAAAGAAGTTCTACATGTTGTGTTGCCAAATGTCACACCAGCAAGCTAACAGCCAGTCTTCCCTGCTTGTTTGCTGAAGAGTTACATCGACAGTGAATTCAGCATTGTCAGTGAAGCAGGGACAAACAATCCCTGAGCACTCTGAGCTCAGATGGAGGCTGAGGTTAGGAGTTCCCTGATTTAAACTGTGTTGTTGAACACCCCCATCCTGGAGTTCTAGGGGCGCTGGTGTCCAGCGGCAAGGGTCTAACAGGTGGAGATAAAATAAGTTTGAAAAGGTAGGAAAAGATATTCTGAAAACACTCAAGTTTCTCAGGTGTGTCTCAACAGTGTGCAAAGCGTAAGAGAAAAATTTGAAAGGAAGAGTAAGAAAAGATGGGGATAAACAAAAAGTAAATAAAGTACAAAATGAATATAACAAAAGTGGCTCAAACTAGCCTTAAAGCGATACTTTTTTTCTGTGACTTAGTGCATATCTAGAAGAAGGAAAATGCATGCAATATGCTTGTTTCTGCTCCAAAACCACTAGGATGGAGATTCTTTTTTTTTTTTTTTTGTACAAACATGTTGTGTACAATTTTTGTGCTAAAACTCTAAAAACTCTTCAAGCAGAGAAGGCAATTGAATTGCCAGTGGTATTAAAACTGGCTGGGAAGAGGTTGTTGACAGAGTACATGAAGGATATTTTTGAACTGATCTTGCAAAATGTTTTCATGAATTGCTTTAACACACAGAGAAATAAGTGTTTTAATGGCACTTGCTGTTGATATCTAACTGGGAAGGATCATCAGCTCAGAGGAGATCTACAATAACAGCAAAAGGCTAAAATAACACAGTTCTCACGGCAAAGCCACGATTTTATCTACAACGTACAAGATTTTTCTGGTATGTTAGAAGTTTATTACTATGAAACGACAGAACAGAAGGAAGATCAAGGGGTACTAGTCTGCTATAGGGCATCTGTGAGCCCTCAGTGTGATACACATAAAAAAGGTTTGTTTGATCTCAGGAGATGCTGGACATTTTCAGTAGTGAGAGGCAAGGGTCAATGCTCCTGGCAAAGTTTCCTGCAAAGACTGTGTGCAAGTCCTCTCCAGCCAGAAGGGCTGGGACAGCTGGAGGAGAGAGTATTTTTTGTGTGAGATGAGATTTGGGCAGTTCAACCTCCTTAGCTCAGCAGAACGAAGAGTGAGAAGGGATATAACTAATCCATAGAAACATGTCACAGGAACATCAGAGAGGAAAACACTGTTTGTGTTGGAGGACACTGCTCATGCAAGAACAAGGGGGAATACACTGCACACATATAAATATTGCATGGAAATGAGCAGAAATTTCTCTGTAACAAGGATCTTTTGGAACAGATATCCAAATAGAGTAACAGAGGCAGACAGCCAGTCTATTTTTATACTTCGGTAAATGTGCTTTTCAATCAGGGCGATGTGCTCAGGTTAGGGACATTCATAGATTAATGGGTTTACAGAGATAGTTGTGTGTGATGGATGCTTATTATAACAGCCTTTCTGACCAGTTATGGCCCTTTCTGTCCCCTCTTATTCTAAATCATTTACAGCAGTAACATGGAGGTTATTCTCTCAGGTTTCAAGTCAATGACCTAACTACAGGACTGGTTGCTGCAGTTGTAGGTATTTTCTCACTTTCCTAGTGAGCTTTCCATTGCTCTTCCTTTTAAATTCAAAGGGTCTTATTTTTAACCCTTCTTGTGAAAGAATAGATGAAAATTAAAATCTCCGCTGCAGCAAAGGTCATATTATAAAACTGCTTCCTACCGTGAGAATTACTGCTGGACTCAGAGTGCTTCAGCTCCACCTGTTAATGGGACATCATGGGAACACAATTTTATTACTTGGGGAGCGCTGTGTAACTGCCAGTGCTGAGGTGGGACACTGGGGAATTACACACAGCACTGCTGACAGATGCTGTTGGTGGGATTTATCCAACAACTCTCCCATCCTTTGATACCAGCATGGCTGGTGCTGGCCTTGGATGATCCTTGCACACCACATCACAGCCAACAAACCATCTAGGTAAGGCCTGAATTTGTTCCCGCTGAAGCTCACAGTAAAATTTTCATGGTGACCTGTAAGAACTGGTGAGCTGATGAGAAAAATCTATAAGGCCTTATCCAGAAAAGTATGAGCTTATCCTTTCACTCAATACCAGTATCTCATTCAACAACAGGTAAGCTTAAGGAACTTCATATCAGTTTTTCTTTTATGTTAATGTGTGACTTTGTTTTGATCCCATTTTAAATATCTTCTGGAGAATTTTATAGTATAAACAGTGAAAAGAAAAAGAAAATCTTATCTTCAGAATCAGGGAGAGTGAAAAATGAGATCTAGGGATCAGGAAACAAGACTGGCTCTCTTTTACAAGATACTGAAGACTTTGTGAAAATGCACAGAAAGCTCTCACAACTTTCCACTGTCTGACCCATCAACTTACTTAAACTTTCACTCATAGCTAGGCTCTGATTTCTCCAGATAATTAAGTTAACTGATTTTCCAAAAGAGATCTGTCAGCCCTAGGGAATGTGTAAGGCTCTCAGTATTTCTAAAACATTAAAAAAGATTAAAACTGTTTTAAAATCTGTCCACTTAATTTAAGTGCTCATACAGTATTATGACTGCTTAGCAAATCTAGCTCCAGCTGTGATATTAACACCCTTTGCATCTGACTCTTCATAGCATCAGAGGGCACCATGATAAACTGCTCATGTAAAAAACTTGGTTTAGGTAAGGTATAAATTCCATCTGGGTTCCACGTCACAAAAAAAAATGTACATAATTTTATGATTCTGATTTCTTCTGGTCCAACGTTACCTACCACTGTGCGCCGTCCAAGAACACACCATTAAGTTATGGCACTCTGTTACTGATGTTGGTCCAGGATTCCCATTCAGCTATAAATTAGTCATAGGCAGAGAGTCATTGCATTGAAATAATCCTGCAGACATTCACCCTGTAACATCACTGGGAAATAAGTGTTTGCTGAAAGTCAATCTCCACTTAAAAATTTATGGTATCATTTGACTTTACATATTCCTGTTAAAGGTGTGGATTATTAATTTTTCTACATTCAAATGAATCTCTGCTGAGGCTAAAGCTGGTAAAATTTAAGGCAATGGGTGCCTGACAGCAAATAATAACAGTAGCTAGGAAGGAGGAATAATTTGTTAGGAGTGAATCCATGTCAAAGTCATAGATTTCCCCTGGAGAAACACAGCCTTTATGTCAGCTATATATTTTTATTACACCCAATTTCAGATTTCTTGTTAAAAGAAGGTCTCCTTAAGCCCTTGCATTTCTCCTGCTCCATTCCCCATGGTTCACAAGTACAATAGTGAATGTAAGCTACAATAAAAAGGTCATTTTCTTCTTTCAGCAACAGTAACACAAGTGTCTGCATTTCCTGATTCTGGATTAAGTTCAAGATTTCAAATACGACTGGGCTCGTTTCTGATTAGAATGTTTGATATTTATCACAGACTTTCCTGTCTTCCATATCCAGTGTGAGTGAGATTGTAAAAAGGTAAACTGAAAGGAACCATTCTTTTATTCAGCAATTAACCCCATCTGAGTAAATAATACGGTGTTGTGCACTTGAGCCTTCGCTGTTATGCACTGAATTCAGAATTCAAAACGGCTTCAAAGCCGCGTTCGTGAAATGATGACAAGGTGCTGCAGAAACAGCTTTTCATGTGGAATATAATGCAAGTATTGTGTTACACAGTACAGTAACAAATAGAGTATAGTTGTAATGATATAGCAGATAAAGTGTCTGGAAGTACTTACCTGAGGGAAACTCAATCTTATTTTACTTCAGGGCCTGAGGCTTATAAACACAGTGTATGGTCTTGAAACTTAAATATTAGAGGAATCATTTTATTGAGGGGGAGGAGAAGGTAATGTTTCTTATTACAGGCAAATAAAATCTCTATGCCCAAATACAAGGCAGAAATACTCCAAATTCCTTCAGATGGTGTCTCAGCTTGACTTTTTTTTTTTTCTGCAACAGGCTCACAAAGTCTAAGAGAAGTAAAATAATGCCACCAGCAATCCTGGCAGGAAAACAGCATGGATGGGGACAGGACAGGACATAGCGGAGAGCCACGCAGTGAGGGCTGGGGTTTACTGTTTAACCCTGTCTGTTACAGGGCACGTGGAGATGTCTGGGGGTGGAAAACAGGGTCCTGCCCATGGAGAGGTCTCTGGGTCCCACCTGTGCATCCTGCACCAGGGCCACAGCACCCGGGGAGATACCCCCACAGCTTTAAATGACCTACTTCAGGGTGTGAGGGCATCTTAAGCGCATCACAGAGCAGCAGAAGAGGGCAGCTATATCCATTGTAGCAAATAAAGCAGTACCAGCGTACAGACTCGCAATTGCATGAATCATTTAATTCTTTACATGCATCCTGGAGTGGCTTTTGACCTGTTCTGCCCAGTCCTGTCCCAGGCATTGCTGGGACATGGTTCAAGGCTAACATACACCAGTGACCACTGCTGAGAAGTGCTCTGGCCATGGCTCTTCTGCTCGGGGTGTGAGATGGACCAGCCACGCTGATGCAAGCAAAGCGCACATGGGTACTTGCCCATCAGCCACAGAAACCTCACCAGTCTGGTTTATTTAATAACAGGAGTGGGGCCCAAGTGCCATTTTTTTGCTCTCCCTCCTGTGTCTGTGTTGAGCCAGCCTTAGTCTGAATGGAAAAAAAAAAAAAAAAGCTACTGAGAAAGTGCAAAAGCTGTTATACCTGCTTTGGGTCTGAAGAGAAGCAGAAAGGCACTGCATATTTATTTGGATATTTTCAGGGCACCTCCATGACTGCATGCATTTGATGAGACTCTGACAGAGCCTGACAGAAAATCCTGCTGGGATTTCTCCTGTGGCTTTCAGACACCCCGAATCAGGCCCTGGGGTATCTCGGGCTGGCATGTGTCCCTTGTGGCCCAGCCAGGCCTGCTGTGTTTGCCTCCAGAGAAGAAGGGACACAAGGGACATCCACCCACAGTTTGGCAAGAGGATGTACCCTGTCCCCCTTCACTCCCAGGCCAGCAGGCACAGGCAGCAGCCGGCTGTCTCCCTGGGCAGGAATCAGCACGGCTGAGGGCATTGATAGACAAACATTGGGCAATCCAGCTGCACGAGCAAAGTTGTAACACTTCTCAGTAGCTTCTTGCTCCCTTTCCTCTGTGCTCTGCTGAGCTTTCTTGTTAAATAAATTAATAACTTGTATTCTGGATTACTGTTACCCTTATTTGCAGATGTGATGAGACAAAGCAGGGAGGTTAACGTTTCCATACTGATGACTAATTATGTATTTTTACCAGCTGATTTAAGACATTTTAGGAAGTTGTATCATCTGCCTCCAGTTCTGAATGAAATCTATGGAAAAGATGTTAAACCACTGTCTGCAAATTGAATCATTGGTACCTGAAACCTAGCACCTAAACAGCAAGCTGAGCAGGGTCAGGATGAGTCTGAGAACAGCACTGGAAGTCCATCCAGGTGGAAGAGTAAGAATAGCTGCGTAGGCCGTTGTCCCTCTAGCTGGGTGGTATTTAACCAGGATGTCCTGCAGACATTTGAAAGAATGCTCTTGCTGTGCATTTGTCAGCCTCACCTGAAACAGTGATCTGGCATCCTGACCTTCTCTGGTTGAAGCAACAAAGCAGCTTCAAGGCGATTACTACACACACATAACAGAGCTGTTGGACACCGAGCAACTCCTGGCTTTGTATTCTCAGTTGCTGCCCATTTGCTTGCTGGGACTCCAGATCACTTTGAAGGGAGGGAGAATTTTGGCAAAATGCACAAGCAGAAGAAGAGGAAGTTGTGGGGGTCAGAGCACTGGTGTTTGTGGGGTGATGAGATTGCACTGTCAGATGACAAACTGCAAGGTGCTAATGGCAATTTACAGAGGCATGAGGGTATGACTGACCGTGCTTAGCCAAATATTATCTCTGCCATCACATGGCTTTTCTCAGAAAGGCAGTCAGTTCTCAGGATCCTGAAATTCGGATTCATTCCCGTGCCTCTCGCAGCTCTTGGTGCTCTTGAAGAGCTTTCTGCTTCCGTTACTGACTGTGTGGGCAATCTGCTCATCTAAGCTGGGCTGGAGAGGGGCTGGAGCACTGAGGCAGGACAGGTGCTCAACTTTTAGAGGCCTCACTAACTTACACGTGTCTTTGGCAGTTTGGGTCTTTCTGTGAGAAGCTATGACCAAGTCACTACTAATGGAAGTCAAAGCAATTTGTTGAGTGGGGGAAATCAGATGAAACATTCTTTCTCTGTTATCTGATGTTTAATATGTTACATGAGTGGAAATAAAGGGGAATAAATATTCATTCAATCCCATTCCTCATTTAAATCTTTGCATAGACCAGTCTACTACCACAGGTGTTTCAGACAACTGAAAAGTCACTATTTACAGTATTAAATATTCAGTAAAATATGTGTTTCTCCCCTTGAGTCATTTTCTGGTTTGAAATGTGAGGATTTCTACACCTGGTAGGATTAAGAAAAGTATCTGTAACACAACCGTAAAGATACTTAATATCTGTGTAATTATCTGATTGTATCTTTTAATCCTGCCAAATTCTTGGCATCTTCACAATGAAACACATATACTAAGTGCCTTAGAAACACTAAGAAAATGACTGCATCACTTATTTGTGTATGGAATACTATGTCATTAATGGATCCAAGCAAAGAAAAAACATACTCAAAACATACTCAAAGAACACAGAAGGGGAAATTCCATTACCTCGGACTTCTTGTGAATTCATTTTTTTCCCATTAATTTGTTTAAATACTTTGGTTTACTCCATAAATTGAACATGAATTCAAGTGTTAAATCAAAATCCTTTTTTTGTGATTTGTCATTCATCACATCAGGGTTGTTCCCTCCAGAAACACTTGTGATGTGACTTTCAACTTTAGTTTCCAAAGATGTTTTCCTATGAAGACTTGAGCACTACACTTTTTGCAATACACAGACAGAAAGAAGTGAAAGCAATCAAACTAAAGTCATTTAACCACATGTGACAGAATTATAGAGTAAAAACTAATTTCCCTGAGTTTCTTATGATTTTGAAATTTGATTTCCTTTTAAAATAAAAAAAATCTATGAGATGAGGAAATTTCTGGGTAATTGAAACATTTTGTTTTTAATAAAATTTAAAGTTGTGTTTTCTTTTTAATTTGAAAAAAAAAAATTAAAAATGAAAAATCAGAAAGGATTTACTCAGAAAATATCAAACCAGCCACTTTCAGCACTCTCAGCACAATTTCCTCTTTTAATTCTTATCAAAAGTCTTGAGAAAGCTGAAATCGTTCCGTGAAATCTTCCAGTTTTGACAGACCTTCATTTTTGCCATGCAAGCTGTGTCCACCCATATTTCCTTAATAACCCTAGCCTGAATAAGGATTCACAGAGCAATGTATTTTGTTTTTGTCCTTTTCCAATATAAAGGATTTCAGGTAGCACATAAACCAGGCTACTGTCTTTGCCATAGTCAATTGGTCTGAAATGAGCCTATCCACATATTCCACGTATAATGTACAGTTGTAGTCAGTAATTAAGAAAACTGGTCTATGAACAGAAAATAAATATTATGCTATATTTTTTTTTGTCCAGGCAAAACAGAGCAGTTGTCTTAGTTTTGACTTAATGCTATAATCAACTCAGGTCTGGAGGAAAGAGAGCATTTTCATTCCATACTTGTTCTCTTCAATGAAGCTATTGAAAAGGTGTCAGATAGCGACTGTAACGGATCCTCCAAAGTCTGAACAGACATCATCAAGTTCTTTTTCCCCTGCACTCCACAGACAATACGCCTGTAAGGCATCAGACAATATTGGTATTAGCTCATTTCTGGACAGAAACAGGTTTCAGGGAAGGACTTCAATGTTAATTCAGTACACTGAGCTATCATTTCTTGAGTCATGCAGCCACCGGTATCTGGATCTGTTTTGCAACTTCCCTTGATTTTGCAGAGAAGGACTCAGACCTCTCATTCTGCTAAAATCCAGATGTGGAAATCACAGGTGTCCTTAAAAAATAAGTGTGTTTAAGACAGAAACATCAAAATAAGACCCTCTATGTGTATGAAATAATTCTACCCAGATTTCCAAGGTGTTTTGTTTATTCTTTTATATACTTACATTGTTGGCCAGTATTTTACTTCCCTTTTATCACTTGTGCAACAGCTGCTGGGGACCCAGAGGAGGTGATAATGCACAATACCCAGGAGAAGACCAGTAAAGCTGGCAGCAGAATGCCTTGCAGATGAAGGCATAACACAGTATAAAGGCTGGAAGCTGATACTATGTGAGTTTAAGGTAGAAATAGGCTGAGAATCTTTAGCAAAGGCGTGCAGAAGGACACGTCAGTTCTGCACAGCGACAGGGAGACGCTTGAGGGGAGGCAGAGCACGGGAAGACGTAGCTCTGCTCCCTACCCGTGCAGCCGCTCACTGAGTAAGTTTAAGGAAATAGTTTATCCTCTTTCACTTCACAGCATTTATTCCACTCATCTGTAGAGACTCTGTGCTTTCCACTTGCCAGCCGCTGGATATGGCTCCCCGAGTGAAAGGAGAGGTGATATAGCCAGTGTAGGGACAAACTCAAGACTTTTGGTTCCCTTCTCCTCACCATCAAAGGATGTCTGAAGGCACATGAGCTCCTACTCTCATATACGCAGATTTGCCTCCCACCTACCCTTCCTCCCAGGTAGATGTGACGAAGGCAACCGCAGGGCTGCATACAGATGCAAGAGTTCAATATTGGGGTTTGCATCGTTCCCTGACAGCTGTTCCCTGACTCCTCTGAGGCAAAGGCTTTCAACCACTGAGTCAAGCTACAATAAATAAAGTGTTAGGATTTAAAATTATTGGAGTCAGTGTTTTTAAGGGGATAAAACTCTTATTAGATAGTTTCATACAGCTGTGAAGAAGTAGACAAACTACCAGCCATGTAGCCTGAAGTGATCACCCCACACAAGACTGCACTGGATTTTTTTGCAGTCAAAGGTAGCAATTTTCATACATGCATTCCATACAGGTTATCCTGCTGATTTTACAAATTACAGGATTTTTTTTTATTTCCAGTGTTTACTTATCAGCTACTCCTCTTGAGATTAAAATTATTAGGGACATATATTGTGTATTTCTATTAGAATTCGTATGTGTGATTCCTCAAACTCAGCTGAACTAGGACAAATTTCACAGGAGACGACACTATTACATACACTGCCCCAGTCAGGTGGCATCCTCCAGGCATAGTGGGGCAATGCATGGAGCAATTTCAGTGCTAAAATTTAAGTGAATTTGAAAAAAAATGCTTATGAATTTTGAGGAAGAAAGATGGGCAATATGTTTCTATGAGTACTGCAAGTGTCCACCCACTTTTTATGAGATTACTTCTATATTCCCAGTAAACCGGAAACCTTGGGTAATACTGAGAACACATCTGTTCAGAGACCTATAGAATCATTAGGAAAAGTTTGAAAACATATAACCTGTGCCAAGGAGTACCTCAGCATGTACAAATGGCAGACAACTTGCCCAACTGGGGGTGCTGGCAAAAGAGCTTGGGAAGGTCTAGAAGAGAAAATTCCATCTTTTCTGCAACTTTCTCTTTTACTCAATACCACTGCTATTACCATAAACATCCACATGGTTTCGATGTGCTCTGATAAAGCTGATACTAGCACCTCCAAGTCCTTGCTGAAGTGAGTGGGAGGCCTGTCCTGTTTCACAAGAAGCTTCTTGGAATAAGGCAAGCACAGGCAGCCAGGTGGGAAGAAGGAAAAGTAGAGTATAACAGTTTTTATAATTTGCAAGTCTCTCTCCTTTATCTTTTACCAGAACTGTCCTTGTGAGATTAACACTATCATTGCCTATATGGAGTCCTGGTAAAGTTAATATCGCACTACCGACATACGACTATAGACATTGAAAAATGTATTTTTTTGTCCTATCTTCTTGGAGACTAGCTAGCCTGCCGCTGATGGGCTAGTCACGGGGTGAGAGGAGGTTCAGCTATAAGTGTGTAAAACCACACTCACCCTCTTTTTGCATTGACAGTGGGACATCTCAGACTTACTTGTATTTCTTTCAAACCACTTCTAGCCCAGTGTAAGACAACTCACAATCTCTGCAAGCACACAGGAGGATTTTTCCTCTTAGAGTCTTACTGGCACATATATGCTCTTCAGAGCTCATGAAGATATTTTGGCTTCCCTTAGAGCATAAGAGATTAACTACAGCCAGCAATGGGAAGGCAGAAGGGGCATACATACTGTAAGATCATATTGAAGATCCTTAAGCTGAACCCTGACTTCTTGATAATCGGATTAATACTGATCCACAAACTGGCATAAAGACGGGGTTTCCCCTCCTCAGCTTGGCAGAGATACTCTGGGGAATGAGGGGTTGCGTCAAAATAGGGGCAACGAACACAAGGAGCTGGAAGCCATTGTGCAGCAGGATAGCTATGACTTAGTCGCCGTCACACAAACATGGTGGGGTGGCTCTCATGACTCTCAAGACTGGAGTGCTGCAATGGATGGCTGTAAGCTCTTTAGAAGGGATGGGCTGTTAGGGAGTGTTTTGATTGTATAGAGCTCAACGGTTGTGATGATAACGTTGAGTGCTTATGGGTAAGGATGGGGAGGAAGGCCAACAAGGCAGATATCCTGCTGGGACTCTCCTATAGACTGCTCAACCGGGATAAAAAGGTAGATGAAGCGCAGGCTGTCCAGCGAAGTAGTGGAGTCACCATCCCTGGAGGTGTTAAAAAAATGTGTAGATGCGGCACTTTGGGACATAGGCATGATGGTGTTGGGTTGACATTTGAACTTGATGATCTTAGAGGTCTTTTCCAACCATAATGATTCTACAATTCTATAATTCTATAAAATTCCCATACTGAAGCTGTTTTGACATATCTCATCTCTTCTTTCTAGATACTGGTCATCTACCCTGTCCTGTTCCTTGCTTGTAGCTTTGCTTGTTAATCTACCTGAAGACAGAAATTGCTTGGTTTAATCAGTATTTGATTCTTAAGCATAGAAAAGTGTTTGTAACATCCTACATTTTATGAACTAGCAGAAGTCAGACTTGTCAATCTGCTAATTCCTTCTGGTCCAAAATTCCGATAAGAACTATGTCAGGGGTTTTGCTTCCCCTCCTGTGTAAGGTCACAATCCCTGAAAAGTATAGCCCAAGGTATACTGCTGTTGGCTGTGTGGAGTATGGAGTTACATAGGGCTGCATTGCCTCCATGGGCATGGAGAAGAGGCTCCACATGCATGTGTACCCTGGAGAGGTAGAGCAGGCTGAGCTAAAATACCTGTCATGGCATTATTTCCTTGCCAGCACTAAACTCATCCACAATTTCTGGAGGACTGGGGACACAATAAGGACATCCCACTCCCCTCTGGAATTACCCTCGCTCTCCTCTTCTACTGCTCCACTACTTTCCAGGTTGCAAATTGCACTGCCTTTCTTTCTTGCCATGGATTAGCCTCCTGTGACCTGGCTGGAAGGATGGTCTTTTGACCATGCAAGGATCACAAAACCTTTCTATGCACATGCAGAAGGAAAATATTTACATCCTCTCCCTCAACACTTCATTTCCTGAAGGAGAGGTTGTCTGACCTATAATCATAAATGCTCTGGATCCACCTGTCTTCTTTTGACACCAACTTATTTTGATATCTGTATTTCTTCCCTATTTGGTTTTATAACTTCCTAAGAGGTGCCCTACTAGATAAATCCTATTTTACTCCAGGAACCGCTCAAATTGATGGCAGAGCAGAGTGTTCAATGCTTTTAGAGCTGTTCTCTCACAAATATGTAGTACTCAGCAACATGTTCAAGCTCATCACTTTTACTTCCATGAAAGTGTCACCAGGGGACAATGAGGAGGACTAAATGCTAGTTTGATACTTGCGTGGGAGTTGAATTTCGAGCTCAGCCCTGGCCACTAGTGATTAAAAGATCTAGCTGAAGGAACAGTGATATAATGGTTTTCATTGTGACACTGGCAGGCCATTTGTAAAACAAGGATAATGATAATTCAACCTTTGTAATGCTCACAGGGATCTTTGCATGAAATGCAATTTGTATGTGCAAAGTATTTTTATTGCTCATAAAAGACACAGTTCTCTCAAACATTGCAGCAGACCATTCTTGTTTTCCTTCTGTGCTGATAGGGAATTGCTGATCTCCAATGGCAATATGTTGAGTGATTATGTCTTCAATGTGCTTGTTCCGCAGGTAAAGTTAAGGGTTAATGCTTTGATTGGAAATAGAACAGTCATCTCACAGGCCTTGACTTTTGAAAACTGAAAATAACAAATTATGTTTGAAAGATACACTACAAACAATGGCAAGACTGAACATTTGCTAGTTGTTTTGTTATGGTTTGTCATAAAATGAACAGAGAGCCTGAATAATGGGAATCGGCAATGATAAATTCTTCCTCTGCAATGTGGGATCCAGGAGTGTTTCTCCTGCTGGGACGAGACTCAGATGTACACCATTTCCAGGCAATCCTGGCTAGTTCTGCAGAGGAAACCCAGGCTCGAAGTCAAGAGGGAGCCTCAAAATGCTCCAGGAGGGCCTCAGAGCAACCTCTCAGGGGACCAAAGCTGTGGAGGACACCTGCCATGTAATACAGGTCCTGCCAATATGGCCAAAGTGAAGTTGTATTTGCATTGCTTAGGTTTGGCAAAAATTGCATATCACTTGACTGAAAATATCATTATCTCGAATATAAAAGTATTAGTGTTTGGAATGCTCCCAAGTGATCCTGCTTAATGACAAACCTTGGCAGACTCTAGCAGACATAACATTTCAGCAGTGACCCTTTGCTGCTAGGACAGTAAAATGAAAGAAACAAAAGCTTTTGTATGATTTTTCCTGAATCTCATGAAAAAATTAGCTTTCAGTAAAGAAAAATGTGTAAAAAGCAGCCCTTTCAGATGTTTCTTACCTGGAACTTGATTCTTCTCCCATGCAAGTTGACAGCAAAACCCCATTGACTTATACGGGAGCAGATGATGCACTTATTTCTTCAGGCCGCAGAAACTCAGTGTTGCCAACGTGAAGGAAATGGCAAGTTATTGCTTGTGCAAACAGTAACATTTGGCCAAATGATGGACACGAGCTTACAGATTGTTTTAATGTCAAAGCAAATTATGGTAATAATTAAACTCCACGTCCCATGATAAATCACTGTTGGAGATCCTTGCAAGAGTATCAGAAATAGGAAAGAATTTCACAGCCACTGAAAGAAATTCTGCTTCTACTTGGCGAAAAAAAATTACATTCTTCACAGATAGAGGAATGAAACACAAGCTTGGCAGGGAATAGCTAAAAGATAAAGATATTATGAGGCAATCAGGCAATAATGCTTCAAAGAAATATTTTTCAAAAATACATCATTTCCTTTTTACTGTGATTAAATGCTTGTAATAACAGGATGGTTTCAACCAATAAGCCAATTGCCAATATGCTGTCAATGTCAATTTTATTTAAAAGAAGGAAATAAACTAAAGGCTATTATTACAAGGAATTCAAGCTGAAATGTTGAAGCTTTACTGCTTATATAATTGTATTTAAAATTAAAGGTTTTATGTCAAAGTGAAATACTGGCACATACTCACATATTTCATAAGAGATTTTGGACTTGACATAGGTACTCTGTGACAAAAATATCATCAAATAATGAAAATACTGTATATCTATTAGACAACAGCAATTTAGTAACAAATTTATATAGACTTATTACAGATTGTCAGGAACAAGAATAATGGACATAGTACAAATCCAAACCATATGTTCCATGAAAGAGTATGTCCTTCCAGCATTTTTTAAAGCTATAAATTATCTATCACACTACCAAAAAAGCACTGTAGAGGTAAGGTCACTGACCCTGAAGCACTGACGTTTAGTTCAAGATCCAACCCCTGCAGCTTAGCACTTCATCCAGATTTCCAAATGTGGAGGGGAACTCTTTTTTCCTTTTCCTGTGATGTTTTCCCACAGGCTACTCTGCTTGCTGATGTTTCCATGATAATATTCTTTGCATTCTGTCAATTTACATTTAGTAGCTCTACTACAGTAACAGGAAACTTTTAGATCATCTCCTCTGTGCATACATACAGGCGCTGCCTATGCTCTGCATCCTCATAAGCATTTGCTTGGCTGGACCGCTGGAAAATTCCCTCACTCTCAACTAGCTAAACATGATAGTCTGGAGGTAGCAGTGCCCCAGGTCTGGTCCTCATATGTGAGCAAAAGAGATACAGGGAATGGTTTTCCTTCAGCAGAATAAAGGGCAGGGTAGCCAGGCTCTGCAGCAGGGACCCAAGCCCCCTTAGAGGCTGAACATCCACAAAAATGTCGCATTGATACCGTGTGAGCACAAATGGGCAATACACCAAATCAGTGAACACATGCAGAGTAAAAAAAAAAAAAAACCAAAGAAAAAAGGAAAAGAAAAAGAAAAGAAGAAGATGAAAAGAAACTGAAAAAGTCTGAAAGTGATTTTTCATTGCATGCAGAAGAGCCTGTGGTAACTTTGCTACCATTGCTTTTTATTAGTGCTCATCTTGCTACTTCCTAGTTCTGGCCAAATCCACCTGTGAAAGATTATGGGTTGCATTCTCAGGTGGAGGAAATCAGCCTGGGTCCATTGGGCCCAGATGGCAATACCACTCCCCATCGCTGTTATTGCTCTGCCGTGTGCCAGTAGTGCGGTCAGTCTGCTCTGAGATGTAGACTGAAAAATAGAAACTGCTGGTTTCAGCAGAGTCTGACTTTAAAAAAGTCCTGCTTTATAAATACTTGGGTCTTACTGTTACAGTAACCCTGATTGCTCCTCATTTCAAATATTTCTGCGTTATGCATTGCACTGGCATCGCACCAGGCAAACAAGCTGTGGGTTGAATAAGAAACCTAAACATGGGAATAGAAAGGGAAGCATCCAAGATAATATTGCTTTCAGACTCTACAGTTAAGAGACTTTTCTGTACCTCACATGGTATCAGTCTCCTTCCTCTCTCCAGGCTTCTTAGTTTACTGACCGGCCAGATGTCTTACGCTCTCAGAATTTCCTTGCATATAAAAATTGCAGAAGAGCAGCCCACACGACAACATTTTTCCTTCTCTTCTTGAATTTTTAAAAACCTCCCAGAGGCAGCTATTTGTGTGTGGAAACATGGATTTGCAATTCTCACAGTGGTACTGATCCATCATACTCAGCACTGTGAATTAAAGCCTTTCCATCCCAGAAGCAGCTGTCAATTCGTATCTAAACGTGCATCCCCTCCTTTTAGACAAAGCAAAACTGTCAACCCCATCCAGTTAGTTATTTACTCACAATGTTATATCATTTTCCTGTGGCTATAGATGGTCTCTTGAGGGAATTACTTGTTTTTTCCTCCTGACAGTTATTGGACACGATTACCCTGGTTTGCGTTCCAGGTCAGGAATGCTCCAGGGGCAGATCTAAGAATGGTTCTCCAGCTCACTAACGGGATCATCACTTACGTGCAAAATGCTCTGAAGAGATTTTACCATTCGTTTGTTTTCCCCCTCTTGGTTAAAATATTGAAACCTCTGACTAACACAACCTTTGGAAGGTTCATTTGGGGCAACTATAACTCTGTCAGAGAGGTGCCTCTTGAGGACTTTGGGAGTTGGACACGTTCTGCTTTGTTTCTCATTCTTGAAGTCCAAATATTCACAGAGGCACCATTTTCACAAAGTTATTATACCTGTCTGCACATTTTTCTTTCTTTGAGTGAAGGGGAAGAAACTTAGATGCGAGAAGCTGAAGGGAAAGTGAGAGACAGACACGGTGAAGAGGACTGAGATGAATAAAGGCTCATCCATCCTTTGTGCTGAGCCCCTTTGTGCCACCTTGGCCCATGTTTGCTCTTATTATGACACTTTTTTACCCTGACAGAAGAGTGGAAGCAAGGATAAGTGTAATTCTGGCAAATACTTTCATCATTACTAGATTATTTTAAAACTCTTTCTTTCTTGTAACTGGTTGTGCTGCGAATACAGATCCTCTGTAACCATTTTTCTAAAGAAAAATATCTTCTATTGCTATTTTATCTGGGAATTTCCTCTCTGTTTCATAACAGAACTAAATTCAAGTGGCTCAGTATAACCTGATTTGGCTTGATTTGGGCTGGCATGGACGCATTAGTATCACCTACAGGGTTTTGTAATTCAGATTACACAGATCAGCAGACATGCCTAATGCTTTTCAACAAATTCTGAGGAAACTACAAATTTGGCAGTTTTGACACAAACAGTAAGCAAGCCAGTATTTCTACATTTTTCATGACCAGTGGTCTCGCAGTTGGTGATGGGGAGTGCTTACAGCTCTGAGTACAGTGAGATCAGTAGGAACTCGGTACCTCTGCAATAAGGCCACAAGAAGAGGGACACTCAAGTCCTCGTGCTTGCCCAGAGATTCCTTGATGATGAATAACTGGCAAACAGCTCATTCATCCTCACACATAGAAAATATTTGTATAAATAAAACAAGCCCATATATAGTGAAAATGCTGATGAATAATTTTTGTCGATTGCAGCACTCTCGTGCTTGTTTTAGGTTTCAGTAGAGCTGCCAAAAATTCAGACTTCACAGAAGTTCATGGGAATATCTTATTTAGTTTTGATCTGTGTGGGTTTCGACCCAGTAAACTTGTGAATCTGCAAAAATCTCAGAACGAAACCTATTCAGAGCTCTTGAACTCCACTCATTTTACAAACAGAAGCTGACCCAAGCTGGAAACTTCATAAATGTGTTGGTGCAGAGCTAGAAAATAACCCAGGCTCCTCTCAAAACCTCTGGAGTACAGGAGAACATCTTGATCATTGTAACCAAATTTTTGAGCGTGTTTAATAAAAGTTGTGGTCTAAAACTCATTAAATAGTTTTAAGGTTCCCTGAAAACATTTTTTAACTCCGTAAGGTAACTGAGTTTCTAAGCTATGGTCTTCCGAAGTGTTTTGGTAATCTAGAAAGGGAAGAATTATTGATTTCTGAAGTAAAACTCCTGCACTGAACATCTCCTGTGTAATGAGGAACACTTGAATAATTCTTTTTCACTGTCTCATACAAATTCATTAAACTTTTTCAAATTTGATAAATTACAGGAGTTATGTCTTAGAGATTAGAAGATGCACTGAACCTGACCACCAGAGAAAATATTCTTCAAATCATTACTATTGGGTATTAGAATGTAATTTTTAATTTTTAATAGCAAATAACTAGTTTATCAACAATGCCATTTCAGAACAACAAAACTAACCTGTGAACCTTATTGGCATCTTCACCTTCCCCCATGGACACTCACGTGGACACTTGCATCTTCCCCCCACTGACACTCAAACACCCCCTGACACCCACACTGGTGGTAGATGGTGGTGGATGCCCCATCCCCGGAAACATTCAAGGCCAGGTTGGATGGGGCTCTGAGCAACCTGATCTGGTTGGAGATGTCCCTGCTCCTTGCAGGGGGGTTGGACTACATTGCCTTTAAAGGTTCCTTCCAACCCAAACTGTTCTATGATTCTGACGGAGAAAAAAAAAATAAATGTGTGTGTGTGTTAGAAATCTTAAAGCAGATCATTGCAGTATCTGGATGGTTTCACTGTAATATCCCACTGATTAAAGCACTTGGTAAATTATTTGTTATTAGACTTTGGAGTGTTTACTTGGACATGAACTTTATTATGTGGAGTGAAAACTGAATAAAAGATTGGAAACAAATGCTAACGGTAAACAGCAATATACTGAGTTGGAGGAAGTCTGCAGGGATTATAACTGATTCTGATTTTATTTAATGACTTTATTTACACTATAAAATATTTTTTTTTAATATAAAAGCCCAGCATGTTGAAGTAGTTAACAGAATTATTCTTAAATTACTGGAGGTTGGTAATGCGTTACCAGCTCTCCCGTCCCTCTTTCTCGGGGATCAGCTGTGTTTTGCATGCCTGTGTGGCGCTGATTTCCCACTGCAAGCTGCTCCGTCCATATGCAATCAATGGAACCTGGGAACTGAGAACCTTTATTACTTTTCTCCTTCCTGTTTTTCCGCCCTGGGCGATTGCTTAGTCTTCCTCACATGTATACCGGTGAGGATGCAGAAATACTTTCTCCAAAGGGACTTTCAAGGTTGGAAATATGGGCAGGAAACAGCACAATTAGATTCAACTGAGAAAACAACACAAACTAATATATCTCAGGAAAAATCATCCTAACTGTATAACCAACAGGAGGGAAATACTTGGATACGATTGAGTTTACAAAGATTTAGGGAAGATAATAGGTAACAAATCAGATATGACCTAGCAATAGCTTGTCACAGCAAACGTGCAGTTGTGTCTGTGCATCGTGTACACAGAGGCACCTTATTGGTTCTCAGGGAAGTAATTTTCCCTTTTGAAGTGCTGCAAGAGGCTTTCCTCTGGGATTAGGTGCCCAGCACTGTTCTGGGCTCCTTAGTTTGAGAGCGAAGTCCCTGCCTCAGCGACAAGCAATATTTTAGTAGTTTGTCTTGTGTGGGGGGTGAAGGTCATCTTTTCTTTTCTTTGTATTCTGCCTTTCACACGGAGTGTCTATTATTTGCTGTACTCCCTAATGTGTCAATATTACATTTATAACATATACTGCTAATACAGTAGACACAGTGTACACAACTGTAAACACACCAAGTTTCATGTTCTTTCAACACAGGTACAGAGTTAGCAATTTTCTATATATTCTGGCCTAGATCTACATGTTTTATATCAAATGCAGTGTGCTGCTGAGGTTACCTCTAATACTAATATCATCGTGCATTTCCAAACCTGTCTGCAACTAGAAATTACAAGGACTGCAAAAAAAGTAGACACTGTCAAGGACACAGGGAAGTTCATGTGTGAAGATCCGACTATTGAGAAATCCCTGTGATTAAGATAAAAATCAAAGAAAATCAATAGGGATGCAACACAGTCATTTTAAGGAGTCATAATTTTGGCTATTATTTTATGGGTTTTTCTGGTGTTAATCTGAGAAGTGCTGTAATACAGAAAATTACTAATGTAATATGTGTGTGTGCGTATATGTGCTGTATGCTCCAGTCAAACCCAGAACTAGACAGCATTCAGAATTTCCTAACACCTATTTCTCTTTCTGCACTTAATGTTCAAACTGTCATGATCTAATGGAAAAGGAGTCCTTGCATGAATATTTGGGCTGGACTCAGTCTCACTAACATCCTTGGACAGGCCAAAAGTCTTTTTCCAGCTCACAGTGACATGTTGGGGCTCTGATCTGACACTGAGATATGTTCCAGGAGTTGCTCTGTGGTGTCAGTGACCGTTCTCCTGTAACCTTGAGGTCCATGAGACATCAGACAAGGTGGGTTAAGCCCTGTATGAATGTGTAAAACAGACAGGCAAACATTAGATAAAAGGAAATATCATTGCTTCCATTTGATGGACAAAACTAGCAACCAAAGTTTCATTTTCAAAGAAGCCAGGAGTTTTGCATGATCATGCAGGTCTGTATGATTTCTTCAGATTCCTTTAAAATTCCATCTGAAGAGATGATTTAACTTTCAGAGTCAAGTCCATCTGAAGTCAGCTGAAGATACAAGTGCTGGAAAACAGACCCATGACTATTTGCCTGAGTTACACGAGAACTCTGAACTTGAGCTGGGATGTATGTGTTATTGCTTGTGTACAACAAGGCATGCTTCCACTTCCGAGAGAAACTTCATCGTGCACACTTAAAATGTTTGCAGCATCTCTTCAAGTGCTCATCTCTGTAAAAATGTACTGATGTAAACAAAGCATTTCAGTCACGAGAAATAATGCTGACTCTGAGAATGTACATTACTTCAACAGCCAGGGGTTTGAAGGTGTTTAAACAAATGTACACTTCAGTTGCAAGCAGCTTGCAATAACTAGATTCCATTAAAAATTCTAATTGTAGGCCTCATGTTAAGTCCTGAAACACATTTTTGGGTCCCCATGTGCCTTGTTTCCAGGATGGTAGCACCTGCAAAAACACGTGGTTTGATTTTTGTAATAGATGTGAGCTCTGATAGTCAGGACTGCACTTCAGTGCCTGCTTTAGAAGTGGTGGCGATGTTGCTGTAGTTTAAGTGGCTGTCTTTTATGCAAGGAAATAAAAACTTGTTGGGCTATGACAAACACTGGCCATATACAGTTTCCACGCAACAAAGGGAAGAAACTAGCAACCTCTTCAAATACCCAAGCCAAAAGTTTCTGAATACTGTGCCAGCAAAATGCTGTTGCTTTCCTAAGGCTGTTTCTTGAGTAACTGCCCCTGCAGTTGCATCTCTTGATTCCTTCAGGGGAAAAATGGAAAAAATGGGACAGTGCTTTTTAGTACCTTCCCAAGTTTGCTGACATACTTGCAGAAAAAAATGCAGTCCTGAAGGTGAATTGAAGTTTTAACAAGATTTGACTTATTTCCTCATGAAGATTGCATTTTGCTTCACATCATTTCCTGTGGTGAAAATAATCTCAGTGGTCCATGACCTCTGCTTCCTCATCATTCAAAGCTTAAAGCAAAATCAAGTGCAAAATGTGAGCAGTTAATCCTTACATGTGTAATATAGCTGGGTTTAGTTGTTGGGTTTGGGGTTTTTTTTTGTTGTTGTTGAGAACCATTCTTTATTATTCTGTTTGTTGCTTCTCATGGCAGTGATAGCAAATAGGATGAAATGGGAGAGATGGGCAGCTCCTTTGTGAGGTGCAGGTGAGGGTCAACGTCGCTGCTGGGGCACAACAGGCTGTAGGAGGCTCACGAGCAGTTCCCGCAGCAGTGTATCCGTGGCTGTCCTCGCAGTAAACTAGTGCAATGTTCATATTCTGGTTGTTTTCACACCCCCTCCACAACCAAACCACACATGGTAATTAAACTGGACAATTAATAAATGATGACCATGGGGTGACTGGGGGCAATTCTTAGCCATAAAGAACAAGAAGCACGAAAAATGCTGAGAAAAACGAGCGGTAACAAGCAGATCCCAGGCAAGCTTTCCCACAAAGCTCTGCCAATACACTTCGGCCCTGATTTACAGCACTCCCGCGGCTCCCCTCTGAGCCTCCTCTGCTCCAGAAACTGTCAGTGGTGTGAAACAGCTTTAGGAGTTTTTGCAGGTGGACTCCTCTCTGCTCAGGGCTGCACTGAAGTCTTTACGTGTCTCCGGACTGTGACATTAAAGGCAGAGCAGGGGGGGAAAGCAAAGACGTCTTGCGGGAACTGATCCTGCTCTCTGCTTTGCCATAGGCTACCCGAGTTGGTCTGGATAAGCTTTGTCATCTCGCTGTCTAAATTCCTTATCTGTAGCCGGGGGACAGCCAGAGCAATAATATTACCTACCTGTTGCATAGCAGGGAGTGTGCTGGTTAATTACTGAATGTTTATCCAGCGGGGTCAGCAGAGAGAGTGCTATATGATAGCTAAATATTAGTATGAAATCACAGAAGATAACTGCACGTATCCTCCCTCGCACAGTACGGTGATATTTTATCTACTTGTTATTTCGAACCACATTCTCCAAAAGCTGAAAATACTTAGTGTCTGTTTAAAAGAAATATTTCAAAGAACACATGCTGGTTTGGGTTGTTTCCCACTGTGCATAGCACCTGCATACAACTGACACTGGTGAGCTCTTTGCTTTAATAGAAAAGGTAAAATGAAGTGTTACTTCTCTTTAGGCTCCGTTAAAGAGAACACTATTAAAAATACTTGTTCCCTAGCCAACATTTTTTTTCTTTTTTTTCTGCAGTCATATCTGCTTTGGTGTACATCTGTGCCTGAATGTGTTCCTCTCATCTTTGTGCCCTGACAGACATCTCCCACCAGAGCCAAGAGAGGAAGGTTTATGAAATGTGTGCCACTTCATTTTGGGAGAGGGAAGAAGGTTTTCGTAAAAGATGGGGCAGTTTCAGTTGTCGTCACAGCTGGCATAGTGAGTCCCTGCAGGCAAGGATGGCTGCGGTGCAGCCAGGCTGGGTGAGTCAGGGTTGATGGGTCCTGAGTTGACTGTACAGGTCTAGAGGTGATAAACACCTTGTATCACACAGCTTGTGGCACCATTCAGGGTGGAAAGCAGAGCAGTAGCAGCTGCTGCAGCAGCGGTGTCCGTCATGCCCCTGTAGCGGTGTGTCGGCTGCCCCGGGGAGGCAGCAGTGGGGTAGTTTTCTCTTACTTTCAGTGTGTGTCACTTAAAGCATAGGAGAGCACGAAGGCAAGATCGACGTGTCTTGGCTGGGGCCGGCACTTGGGGCTCCGAGCTGCCAGTTGCAGCATGGCGTTGCACAGACCATCCTGCTTCAGGGGCAGGAGCACTTGAGGAATTTTTTTTCAACAACAAGAATCAGGAGAGACTGTTATTTATTACAAACCTGGGAAGCAGCTCACGGATCCAAGCCAAAAGCATGTAGCAACGCTTATAGACATAGAGCTTTCGGTAATAATATTATGAGCAAAACAGAGGGGACGAAACCAGGTTGTTTTCTGTCTTAGCCACTAAGGGCGCCAGGTGAACCAGCAGCTTGGAGAAATATGGTGAGGGGAAGTAAGTGCTACACACAATTGTTAGAAAAGACTCATCACCATCAGTAGAAGAGCAGGCAGAAAGTTCTGCCCTACAGCTGATAGAAGTCAAGGAACAATTGTATCAAGCAGACACTGCCCATGTTGGGGACACTGTGTGGAAATGGTGGTCATAGAGGCTGGCTTGCCACCAATTCTATGCCCTTGTCTGGCACAAATCCAGTGGAGAAAGTACGGGATAAGTATGGGAAAGCTTGGGAGTGAGTCTCCTTGGGATGATAGCTCTTCTCCTTATCCAGTGAAGGGAAGACTTGGTAGGACCCAGCCATGTGGGGGTTTGTGGCATGGTACTGAGAAAAGCCCTAGTGTCCTCTTGGTGCTGGAGATCTAGCACCTGCAGGAAGGGCCAGGAAGGGTTTGTTGGGTGCTACTGCAGGTGCAGACACAACAGGGGGTCCTGGTCCCTGTCGAGGTGAGGCTGATGAGCACTCCCTGGGGCCAGACATCTTGCTGACATGTCCATGAGACGTGCCACCAAGCAGTTCTCTGTCTCTCAAAAAATGCTGTTTTCTGCAGGCACAGTCAGCCTGCTGACCTCCCTGCAAAGGACCTCCCAGAACATCTCATTCCCTGGAAAGTTTGCTTTCTGCAGCTTATAAAGAGATATTTCCTTCTTTAGTCTGGATGGATGTCAGCTTTCATTCTGCCTTGGACTCTGCTTCTCCAACACCTCAGTCACCTGGGCAGCAGTCGCTGAATATGTGTGGCCTTTTGAAAACTAGCAGTGTCCTGAGTGCATTGTTCCTATGTGGAAAGAAGGGCACAGCACTCCTCCTGGATTCATAGTGTCCTTCCCGAAGGTAAGTTGGGGCCACTGACCACTGCTGTGAACAAGAAGTCTGTGCCTCCTGCTTGAGCCATAGGTTTTGGACTAAAGCATGATATCCACGGATTACTGAATTCTCTCAGAAAGGTGTGCAGAGGAGGAGTGGGGCACGGGAGGAGGCTTGGTACAACCTTTCCACCAACACCCATCTGAGGTGGAAAATGAACCCTGATTCCGTCTTTCTCAGGCTCCTTGTGGTTGCTTGCTGAAGGCACAAGATTTGCAGATTTGCCGATGTGAGCAGTCTCCAGAAGCAATGCCAAAGTATAACAGATAAATAAATTCCAGTCAGTGCCGAAGCTGAGTTAGGTTCCCCAAGCAGCCCCATGTAGGGCAGATATCCTCCACTTTCTCCTGGTGATGGAGCTCCCTTCCCCTCCCTGCCTCCTTCCCCTCTCCCCCATTGCCCGCTGGAACCCCTTGGCACACAGGCAAGGGAAGGAGATCACATCTCACTGGTGCTTACGCCTCTTGGAAGGAGCAGCTCTCAGTCTGATTTTGAACAGCAAATAAAGCCTGGGGAGCTGTAATCTGCCCACAGATTACCCACAAAAAGAGCTACAGTCCTCCAGCACTATCTGAGCAGTGCTCTGTCATTGGGACCAGGCACAACAAAGTGTTTGAAAACAACACCAGCAATACAGCGTCCTGCTGCAGACCTAATTTTCCTTATTTGTCTGTTAGTGGGAAGGTAAGGGAGGAAGGAGTGAAACTGCCCGACTGCATCAGAGTTGGGCTGCAGCCATCTGGTGAAGCTGGCGGTGTGTGATGTACACGCAATTCGGAAAGGCTGGAGGACAGGAGAAGGCAGTGATGGCAACAGGAATGATCTGGATACGGCCAAGTGTTTTAGTTCACTGAACAAAGGAAGCTGTTAACCTGCCAGGGCTGTGGATTAGCCCCTCCTGTAGTTAGCGTGCTTTTACATTCGGTCTGAAATATCATGAGCCATAAACAGCCCTCCAAGTACCTTCACATGGAGGAGGAAGGGTCTTTGGTGAGGCCTATGCTAGAATATTCCCGTCAGCTTTGCTGAGCACTTTTAAAATAAGTTAGTAAAACCTGGCAAGGGTATAAAATCAGGGAAACTGCTGAAGACCTGGAGGAAGATTCCTCCCAGTGAGAGACCTGCAGAGCTGGGTTGCCCAGTCTGGGACTGTGCCGCCCAGTGTGCCAGAAGGCCAGAGTCAGTGGCCTTGGAGAGGCTGGAAGTCCTCTTGTGAGAACTGAAAAGCATTACAGCCAAGGTCTGAGAACTGCAGACAGACAGACTAAAATTAGAAGTAAAGACACAGATATTCAGCAGGAGAGATGCCTGCTCTGGCAAATGGACAATGCAAACAAGCATTTCTTCTCCTGATACCCTTCAAGTAAATCAGATGTACTTCTGAAATGTACTTTTTGACCATGCTGGGACAGGTGTGATAGCAAAGTTTAAAGGCTTACAATATACAGAAACCAAACTAGATATTCTTGTAACCTTAATAGATATAACACTAAAAATATGAAGTATTGCAACTCTCTCAAAGCCCAGGTACATGAGAAACTTACATGTGTCAGTCTAAGACAATATCTCACCTGACATTGTCTCATTCTCCACAGTAAATGTGAAATAACTTTGTACCTTTTTTGCTGAAGGATATTTTAGTGAAGGATAAACTCAGTTACGCTATCTAAGAGGTGCAGCAAGGTAGAAATATTTACACAGACTGTTACTACTAGTCAGCTGGCAGAAGTCAACTTACTTATTCGTCATGCCCTTGACAGCAATGATTCGGCTGTGTTTCCCAGATATCTGTGGGAAGGTTCAACCCAGTCACCCAGACTGGCAGAGGAAGGACTCTGGCAGAAAAAAAACATTCTGATGGCACTGCTGACGGCGTCATCACCTCCCTTCTGCAAGCCTAAGAGTGGATTTGGTCAGACTGAGCAGCTTTGGGCCAGGACACACGCACCAGTTTGGGGTATGTCTCTGCCAAGCACATCAGCTGTGATCCCCTCAGATACTAGATAGTTTTTAAAACTACCACCATGGAGTCAAAACCTGCCCCATCAAAACTGCTTTAGTGGTCTCCAAAGAAGGCAAGAGCAGGTGTCTCATCCCAAGTGGGGACACAGATCCACAGGACCTGGTGTCTAGGAGTAAATAAAACACCAAGCACACGCAGAAAACACCTATCACAATAACTAGTTATTAAGTTTATATTTTATAGTTCCAACAGAGAATTTTGCTCAGCTGTGAGCAGATGTGTATTAATGGTTGGATTTAAAATGGTTAAGCTCAGACAGATCTCAAATGTATTTTGGCAATGTAATCCACAAAGCAATACTTATGACAGAACATGCACAATAACACTAATATTTCAAGAGGGATTTAGAAAGAGATGAGATTTACTAGTTGAGAATGAAAAATAAGATTTGATATTTAAATGTACAGGGACTTAAACATTTGGATGAGGAGGCAGGAGTAACACTGTGAAAAGTTTTCAAAGTTCAAAACAAAAGAATCCTGAAGTCAGCTCTTCTTAGCAGGGTATGCTGAAGTGAGTTATGTATGCTCATGAAATTACAATGATTTCTGTACATGTGCAAAAAGTCAAATTGCTGCATATTTGTGTGCACTTGTGGTCGGTTGTGGTTTTTGCTGGTAGCAAAATTTTTGATTGTTCTCAATACCTCATGGACACCGGTATGAACAACTCTGTGGCTGCAGTGGAGTTACCTCTGCTGAATATAAGGAACAACGAGGTTATCAGTCCCAACTAGGTTTAAATCCATATGGATTATTTGGCATAAGTAGAGTGTCTGATCACTAGCTGAATGGGAAAAATCTCTAAGCCCTAGTACAGAATTTGTGTAGTGTCATCTTTTTGGAGAGATGAAGGCTAGAAATGGCTGGAGGGCCAAGACAGGATAACGTCCAGCCACAGAGCTGTAGGGATAAGTTAAGATTGGAAGTTAACATAGTTAGGGTTAATTTAACTTAATTTAACTCTAAGGTTAAAGTTTATACCAGCAGAACTATGCAAATGGTAATGGATTTTCAGTTGTGTTCATGGTTAGCAGAAGGTAAAATAAATTAACTTATCCTTTAAGACAATTTCCCTTAAGAAACAGAGATACAGACCTCACAAAAACAGGAGCAATTAAAAAAAAAAGTTTGAATTGGTTTTAACAAGCCTAAGTACTGCAAAACATATCATTCAAATCTTAGTCTGAAATTTCTGCTATATTCTTCTTATAAGCACACACTTCTGTCTGTGCTGCTGGCAGATATTGTACGGAAAAGACTGAGTAGCGAATGCTTTCATGGAAATAATGAAGGTTGCTGTGACTGCAGTTATCCAGAAGAATTAGGGGATGTGTTAGGGTCTGGATTAATTCCAACTAAATGTAGACAACGAGCTTGAAGTCTCTCACTTAAAAGTTCAGCGTCACTAGTTGGCCTCAGTTCCCAATGGAGAGAGGTGGGCTGTTCTAGAAAGCAGTTTGACTAAAATCTGAATAGCTCTGAGTGCATGGCTCTTTCTCACATATGTGAATGCAGGGGGTCTCTGTGTATCTGTACAGCAGAGAGGGTTCCCTACTCACACTGGGTCTGGTCCTTCAGCTGCCCAGAATGGAGACTGGCTGCAACACACTTATCTCCCTCCTGCACACTGGAAAGTCTCTTGTGGCCACAAGTTAGTCACCACTAGCATTTTTAACTTTGGGAGCTTGGCTCAATACTCAACATGAGAGACAGCAATGCTGCAATGGGCCTTACTCAGAGAACTACCTCCACCCAGATCAGATCATCCTCACGCTCTTTTCAACTTAATTCACCCCATTATAGTTCTGAATTTTGTATCTTGCTGCACCGGTAAAACCACCCATGGGTAGGTGGAGTGATAAGAGATATCCATGCCTCTTGATTAGCAAATAATTTCAATTACAGAATAGCATGTAGAAAATTCTAAGCCCAGAAGATCTGCTAAAGACCATTATAAGCATGCTTCACCTAAGTTGTTGCTCAGTGTGAGCTATTCTCTTCCCTCTAGACTTTACAGTGCCAAGGTGAGCAGAGCCATGCATCACAGACAAGAGCTCCTCAAGTTTATCAGAAGAGGAATTCCACTCCAAACAAATACCCTCTCAGGGGCTCTGAAGAATTAGAAGCCCTCAAGTTAAGCAGAGTTTGAAGGATTGGGCTTTGGCCCACTCTCATCTTTGAGTTTTGAAGGAAGCAAGAATAAAATGAATGATGTGTCAAATGATCAACATAGGTAGGTATTCACATCTGCAGGGACTAGGAAACGTGGGCATAGTGTGTGTGATTAGGAAGAGGCAACAATAAGTCAGCGTATTCTGCATGGGTGGTCAGGATAGCATGGTAAAGACTTTAAAAGGAATCAGTAAGGGAATAAAATAAAAAGCATAACTTTATTAGAGATGGCCAGTATGGTGTTAGGAGGTATGGGTCATACTTAATTGAGCGACTGATTATTTTTCAAAGATATAGTTGCCACAGTAACTACAGAAAGGCAGAGACATTACACAGCTGAATTTTCAAACACATCCAGCGAAGTAATTTCTCAGATTATTAATGACTATTTTCATTATAGCCCATTCAGAAGAAAACTGGGTCAAAGGAGTAAGAATTTTTAAAAAGAATCCATTTACTGGCTGGTTTTGGACATGTGCAACTTCTCAAAGTTCAGAAAGACAGCTATCTTCACATTTTCAAATTCTTCATAGTCTTTCTGCTTATTGTGCAGGCATAGATGTTTACACAACTAACATCAACAGGAAAAGGAAAGAGGGTTTCAGAGTGTGATAGTCAGGAGACACCCCAACTCTGGGTTTCCCTTCTGTGCTGAGATGAGTCTTCCCATGTTTCACAGGTTCTCATGCCCCCCTTACCTATGCTGTGCAAACACTAAGTAGTCATTGACTTCTCTCTGTGGTGAAATAACTTTCCCATTAGAAAGCTGAGGTCCAAGCAAGAGGTTGTGTTGAGCAGCACCCAAGCGAGATGGTCTTTGCGTGCAGTGCAGGCTTTGGCCCAGCTGTGAGAGATGGCACAGATGTGGCTTACGAGTCCCTGGTTCACTCCTTACGGTGAAACTTTGAGTTAAAAGAACACTACTGCAGAAATAATATGAAATTTTAGTATATGAGTATTAATTTTCCCATTCTCAAGTAGACAATTTAACTTTGTGCTAAGTGGACATTTAAAGAAAGTTGCCACTATGAGAATAAAAAATTATTCAAGACTATGGAGTTTAATAACAATCACTTTTCTTCCTTGCTTTTACTTTGCAATTTACCTTGAACAGTAGCCACTTTCCAAATCACTGGGCAGAAAGTTTCCTTCCTGTCATTTATTTTATATCTACTTTTCTCAGACTGCAGATTTTTAATGTCCAATTCTTTAATGATTCCCACCTGAATAGCATTTCACAGTGTTGGCTAGCAAGAACTAGAAGATCAATTTTTTTTTTGTTTTTATTAAAGAGTTTCTCTGTCAAATCAAGAAGAAAATCATATGAAAGACTGCTGAATGGTAAAAGGCAGGAGAAGGGAAAAGGGAAAATATAATCCCCCTTCCTAAAATTCTAACAACATTTGGAAATTATTAGGAAATATACAATTTGGAAATATTTTATAATGCTCTAGATCATGGGAAATATGGGAAATAGAGAGGTGGATTTGGAACTGGTAAAAACTAATGTACTTCTGTTTAAGCTAATCCAAATTTGTGACATATGATGATCTGGCCCAGAGGTAAAATCTTCTAAACAATATTTTTTCTTACTTTTGTCTATGCTGATGAAGTCACTGCTCTGCGCCAAAGTATCAGTGTGTTTTGAAACGAATTGTTCACTCCAGGGGAGGACACATTCCTTGTTACATTAGCCCTCTGGATTCCTGCAAGGTATTACACTTTGCATTTCAAATTGAAGGATGGTTTTGGGCACCAGCTTTCTGTTTGCCATTTGATTTGACAAGCTGTGCCAGTCTACTATGCTGGTCTGATAGAGTATCAAAATTATGAGCAATCATTTTACAGGCGGAAAGGACTGTAAAGTTTATTTAAAGAACCACTTCTAGGGAGATGCCCCTGGCTGGGAATTTCCCTGCTGTCAGTGCTGGGCTCCTTCCCAGCCTGGCGGGAGCCAGCTCTATCCGAGACAGGAGGAGGAAGCACAAAGCATCTGGCAAGGCAGCTTTTCTCACAGAAGAGGAGTTTTGAATTGAGTTACCTTGGGGGTTAGTGTGGGCACAGTTTCTGGACAGGCCTGGTCCTCTCACATCTCAAGAGTGACATGCTCGAGAAATGAGTAGCAGCGTAACTTTTTTTCAATATGATTTGTACAACACACTGGTATGTTGTGAGGAAAACAAGCTCCATTTCACATTTTTCTCTAGCTGTTTGGTTAAGGTATTGTAATTTTTTCCCATTTTCACCTATGTAGTAGAATAACAGTTCTCCCTCACCCGCCCCCATCAGCTCCTGTCATTCACCCCTCTGCTTGCTGTTCTTCCTTTTACCTTGGCAATTCCACTCATCCTACCTGTATTTTCCAGGAGGCTGAGAGTCCTCCTTTCTCCAAGTCTGTTAAAAATCACTGAGTTTAAACAAGTGCAAAAATCCAGCAGGACTGGATTTTGGGGAATTTAATAATGTCATAAACTGAAGTAGGAGGACAGCCGTGTACATAACAAAGCCTCCAAGATGAGAAGAGTTAAACAGTGCATCAGGCTGCCAGAGATGCTGTGCAGTCTCCATCCTTGGTGGGTTTCCAGACCTGACTGCAGCGAAGCCCTGAGCAACCTGGTCTGAATTTGGTGTTGAACTTACTTTGTGTGGGAGGGTGGGCAAGGCTTTGGCAAACCAAGGCCCCTTCCTGCTTGAATTATACTGCAACTACACGCGTATCTCTTGAAACTCTGTGAGAAATAACCAATGAAAGTCACGTTCTGCTCCTCAAAAGAGAGACTCCAGCACAGGCAGCCCTGAGGGCACTATGCCTGGGTAGCGTGTAAAGAAGTTTAGATAGAGTTACTATGATTTCAAGAGTCTTTACATAGTTTCACACATGTACCAGAAAGCTCACAAGTCTGCTCTAAAAAGACATCTTGCATTTGTGTATGTTTTCCTTAGTTGCTCTCTTTTAATTGATATTAAATTGATATCTCTGGATAGCTGCTGAGACTGAGCACACATTTCCACGCCACTGCCTGCACATTAATCTTTTCATATCTGTTATTTCTCACAGGTACATGTAGTAAGCATAGTAGCAGTTTGCCAACATTTCACAATATTCTTATTCACATGATCAGGCAATGTAGTTAGACTACATTAGACTGCATCTAGACTAGTCAGTTGAAAAGAAGTAGGAAATTTATCTTTGGGTTCTGAGGAGATGTTAGTTACTCGACTCTAATGAGGGACTATTAGCTGGAAGAGGGAACCATTTAATAACATAGGTTCTGAATATTGTGCAAGTAGCACTAACAATATGCAGAAGGTGGGATGGGGAGAAATAGGACCTAGGTCAGTAGTACAAAATGCATGGTCAGTTATTCAGCATTAAGTAATTTAAATTACATTACAAATCTTTCAGACAGGGCTTGTGCTCACTGATGCCAGTGTAAATCTGTAGTAAATATGTTGATTTCAGTGGATTTGCTTATTCCAGAGTGATACAGCAATACTGGAGATGGCCTGAGATGTCTGTACAGAGACTTATGGTACAGGAAGTCTGAGTAAACTGTGCCACCTCTTCCTTCAGTAGTTTTGAGATGACCTAGATAAACTCCTATTTTCAAAATGGTAAGCAGGGTTTGATAAAACCAGCTGAGATGATGCTAAAACTTGCAAATCCATCTAGCCAACACATCTTGCTGTTTTGTATTTTACTCATCTGATTTCTCCACCCCTCGCCTTCCTGCTTTTACCTACAGCCGTCATGTCTCCCCTCACAAGTCAGCTCTGATTCTGGTCTTATTTATGTTGTACTCCTAACAGCTCAACTCTTGACTCCATGGTGAGATATGGCCATTCACACATTATGCAGCAGATCTACGGACCTGGAGAAGTCCCAGTGGTATCTTGATAGCTGAAGAAAGAAAAGGAATTTTTAAAATGTGCTTTCTCAGACAGCAAATCTTTTAAATTACCCAGCCACAACCCCGCTGTGATTCAGCAGGGTAACTGTTCCCCCTGCCTAATTTGAACAGAAGAATCTTCTGCCAACGCTCAGGCTATCTTTTTTTTTTTTTTTTTTTGCAGGTGTAGCATCCCACTTTATCTGTCAAGAGCCAACTTGTCAGTGATACAGTGATGTTTCTAGAAAGTTATAGGCAAAGAAAAGTCTGAAAGTTCTCTTTTGGCTAGGACACTACTCAGGAATCATGGTTCTACCACAGAAACAAGACAAGAATTCCAGGTCTGGTACAATTTTAAGGGTGAGTCTGTGGATCTGGAAAAAGAGTTGCCCCCCTTGGCTACATGCTTACCATGCTGTAGGCTTTCAGACCGCTGAAGAAACAGAAGATTTTGCTGATACTAACTTGTCAGCTGGGACAGGGACCACGTATCCAGGGTTAGTTAGAGGGTTTGGTTTGCCTGGAGTGAACAGATCTTTAATTTTAACTTAACACACTAGCTCTCCTTTACTACCAGGGTCACAACTACCGCTGCATGTATGCAGTGGAAAGGCAATGTTCAAAGCCTGACGGCATACACTGAGTTGGTTCTAACTGTGATGTGGTATCATGCTGACCCTCACAGGCCCTCATCATTATAGGTTGAAAACATGAGGCTTTGTCAACCAAAATGAAGGTGGGCTCATCAACATCCTGAAAGTCAGCTATTAAACAGAAATTTTTCCAAGGAAATATGCTTCTTATTGGCAACAAATCTAAACTTTGCACAAAATGCTTAGCTGCTGCATGAAAAGGAACAGTCAGTCCTTCAAAACAAAAAAAACACCAACCCAAAACAAAACAACCAAACAATCCAACTCATTTCATCATACAGATACTTGTAGTCTACACCATCCTGAGATGCTGACAGCCACTTTGTGAAACCTGAGCGTACCTCCTGCAATAAACTCACAAGCAACACAAAATGCTTCAGACTGGAAATGGCCTATGGAAAAAAAGACATGGCCATTCTGAGTAATTAAATTCCTTTCTTCTTCCTTTTTTTCTTAAACTTAGCTCTTCAAAACATCCTATATTTCCTATTTTTGGAGATCTGTTACAAATAGGACAAGGCGATAGTAAGACAGATTGATTGACTGAAAGGGATATGGTTTTCTCCCAAAGCCGTGCCCAACTTCAGGTCTTTGTTTCACTAATGCCCACAGCGGCAACCAGCCAATCCCTTCACCTCTGTGCCTGCACTCAGGGATGCACCTCAAGGACTACTGGTCTTCTCAGGCAGGATCTTGCTTTGGGCAGCAGCTTCCAACTGCTTCTGTCCTCACTATGAAAAAAGGCAGTAAATTGCTACTAGCATGTAACCCAAGCAAAAACTGATTTACATGCCTGGGACTGATCCCTAAAACTAAACCATATGTTTAACAGCTGCCATTAGCTGCTTTCAGTATAGGAAAGGGGTAGTTTAGGCAAGGTCTGGGGAGGGACCAACCACGTAACAGGGAAAGAAGGGGTGATCTTAAGTGCCCCTAGACCATATATTGATTAATTTACGGGTTATGCATTTTTAAAAGAGCTCTGCACTGCTGGCAGCTGAGAGAATTGCATTTTTGACAGAAAAAAAAAAGTGCCCAGGAAAATGTCTATTTGTTTCCACAATACTCTGTTGATTTGGACCCCTCAGTGACGTGTGCTTGGGACAGTAATGCTGGCCTCTCAAGAGGTCAAACGAGGCTGAGATCCTGGAAAGTCCCCATCTAGAGCAGGCTGGGCTTGCAGTGCTGGCAGACACCTGGCCATGCTGCCAGGATGTGTCCAAGGTGGGTGGGCGCAGGGCTGGGTGTCTGGAGTAACAGTAGTGTCAGGATGTGCTTCCCAGGACAAAGACCTGATGAGGCTGTGATAGGGCTTTCCAGCCTAGGAAACCAGGCAGTGCCTGGCGAGTGCCTCCTGCACCCCTCCACATGCACGTGTGGCTCCAGGGAGCCAAAAGCAGGCATGGAGGGGGCAGGGGAGTTTTTGATCTGGGACCAGCTCTGATTCATAAGAAGGAAAGTTCACTAATCGGGACTTGGTCATGACTAGTGCATCCAGAAGGATTTCTCAAGAGGGTAAAACTTGCCCAGGTGTTTTCCCTTTTTTTTTCCCCATCAGGCCTTAATGGTGCAGAGGAAGCAATGATAATTGATAGGAATGGAAAAAGAAGCAGTCCCATGGACACATAAAGGAAAACAGCACGTTGGTATCAGTCTCTGGGCTTTACCGCTTTGCTTTACACTGGGAGAGATCTCTTTCAGCAGCAATCTGCTCTGCCAGTGCCAGAGGAACAGCTGTGCTGGTGGTACGAGGAGGGAGAGGGCAGAGGGATGCACGGACACCCTTGTGCAGAGAGGCGCGAGAAAAGCCTTGGTCGGTGGGGCAGAGCTCAGGCTCACACACCAGTTACTGCTTCTTGATAAGTTATTCAGCTCAGCGATGCCTGGGTAGCAGCCTGTCTGCACATTTGTAGTGCCCAGCTGATGCAATGTAATTCAAGTTATCTTTGCTCACACTCAGAGACCTCTTGTAACCAGTCACTCCTCCTTCCCTTTGCCCTGGGTTAGCAACGCATCTGTCATCAGCTCCTGCTGCTCAGCTGATGCGTGGTGACTTGCTAATCTGTGACTCTTGGGTGGCTCCGAAGGTCTCAAGTGCATTCGTTCTGCTCCAGGAGCTGTGCAGCAGAGCAGCAGGAGGAAAGAGTAGCAAGCCAGACCTTAAGTATAAGCACTTCCGTTATACATACAGATATGCATATGTATGTATTTACAAGCTATACTTATACGGTATATCTATGTTTATATATGTTTACATATAAACACACACACTCACTTTGTGTATATATATATATGTATGTACGTCTTTTTGTATCCATATGTATAAATATACATGTACACCTGAACAGCAGGTGACCTAGGTGTTCAAATTCAGAGCATTTGGAATGAAAGCACTCATGCTGGGGGTTGAGTTGGATGAGGATTTACATTTATCAACAGTTCTTGACTACCCCTTTGCCACGGGAATGAGAACAGTATTTGGCTAGAATGACTAGGGTTAACTAAGCTGACAGCTCCTCAGAGAAAATCTCAAGCCAAAGAAAGTCAAAAGGGGCTGGAGGGATGGAGGGGAAGATATATGAGTGATTAAAGTATCTAAAAGGAAATCAGTAATTTTGAAACGCCAGAGCTGGAAGCAATTAGCGGCTGGCTGGCAACTCACAAGAATCAATAAAAGAAGGATGCGATTTCTAATAACTCAAAAATAAAATCTGCTGATAAGTTAAGAAGGAGCTATAGGGGAAAAAAGAGGTGAATAGGAAACTAAATCTGTTAACAATTATTGTCGGTGCCAACACTGCCTTGAAAGAGTCACGTTTGTTCTACCACCTCCACCCGGCCAATTATAACAATATGTATTCACCAGGCTCTCATGACAGGAGCACCCACCAATCCCACTAGCACTAAGGAGCTGCTGGCATTTGTTTTTATTTTAATTTATCACTCAGCTGTTTCAAATCACATAAAGCTAAAACTTGGCTTACAAGTTGTCAGTTCCAATGCTAATCTTTTTTGCTTACTGCATATGTGTGTGTGTGATATGTATATTTTCTGAATTGTAAAACTGCCATGGAAATTCCCCAGTCTGGGTATGAAATCTCCTCTCCGGCCCTTTGCTGCAAAGATTAGTCATGTTAAAGCTATTGACATATGTTTACTCCCCAAACAGGAGCCTACCAGATGACGCAAACTGGCTGGGTTTAGTTCACCATCCCTTTACACAAGTTTAAGAAGTTAACCCAGAGTGGTAGATCAGCCTGTATGTGCATAGGGTCATCCTATGCAAAGTGATGATATCCATGTGATCACCTTAATTTCTCTAACCAGGTGATAAACAGCACAGGCATGTGATAAATTGCATTTATTTTTCCCCTTTTGACCTCCTCACTTGTTCTCTGCCCACTAATCCATTTCTCCTGGGATTGCTTCTGGCATTACAAACTTCTGAGCGACGCTCAAACAACCAATGCTTAAAAAAAACCCTGTCACAGATGGTTTCCTTCTGTCCTTTGTAAACACAGAGTTTCCCTTTTTATCCTCCTCCCCCAAATTATGCTAGTCCAGAACAGAGACCAGTGACAGGTACAGGACGTTATAGCTGAGGGTCTGGCTCATCAGCCAGAGCTGGACGTGCCCATTTGAGGTCCTCAGTTTGGGTTTACAGTTATTCTCATCGCAGTTATGCTAAAACAACAGATATGAAACTTGCTCTATCAAGTTCCTAGCAAGCAAGAAACTCAGGCTAGCATCAGATAGTTATTTTAGGACAGTTGGAAAAACTCTTTTCTAATTTCAAGGCAAGTGTATCATTCATAAAGGCTTCTGGACTTCCCAGACATACATAATATCATTAAAAATGTATAAATGGTGAATATCTTGTGAAGTGCTTTCTCCAGAACGTGGTAGAAACAAGATATATGGTGGTTCACTTTGGTATAAATATTATGTTACAAAAATCACTCATGTCTTCAGTACTTCGGAAGAATTTTGCTGGTTTTGGCCCCAATCCTGTAATAGGCTCAGTATGGGCAAGTCTTTCCTCATGGACTAACTGAAAGATTGAAGCTGTGTTTGGACCGTACAGTTGAGACCATTCAGCTGCTTCTCAGCACTGATGAGTTGCTTTTCATTTACATCTAACTTAACTGAGCAAGTTCCATTGTAACTAACATACTGGGAATCGTGCCTCACTGGGGTCGCACAGCTCAGGGCAGAGCTAGGGATGAGCTGTGAGCCCCTGGTTTCCTTCTTTCAGTGTCGTACCCTGAATTATTTGCATCCTGCCCAACTTAAGGCTGTTTATTTCTTGATCCTGATATGACAGGGGAATCACTGCAGTAATATGAACTGGCAACAGATCATTACATGCTCTGCTAGGAAGACAAGGAGTAATAACAGTACTCTGGTGCCAGCAGCACTGCAAGTGGTGGGTATGGATTTGGTCCTGACCTCAGCTGCAGAGGCTTCTGAGAGAAGGCAATTTGTGCACAGTTCATACACTGGTGAAGCAACTGCATATATGTCACTGGTGTGCAAGTGCTCAGAAGACTTTCCACGATCCGTACCTACGCTACACTACTCTCTTTCCTATCCTCAGAGAGCCCAGATGCTGTATGACACCTGTCGTGACACAGGACTTTGAACTTCATGTACACTGAGTTCGACTTCACATCACACATTGTGAGCCTGCATGCATTGTGGCCAAGACGTACAGGCACTGCACATCTCATGCCCAGCTGAAAGCAATTTCTTAAACAAACTGATAAAACCAAGGAGTTTATTCTGATACAATCATTTTTTTTTTTATTTTGGGGAATCAATCTATGCTGGTCTGCACAGCAAACACATGCACAGGCTTTGGAAGGGATTTTTGAAAGAATCACAGACCAATCACTCCTTCAGTAGCCCAACAAAACAAACAAACAAAAAACCCTAAACTAAATCACACCAGCCATTTCCCTATCTCATTTTCCTCCACGCTCCTAAGCAGTCTAGAGAATTAGATTCAAGATTTCATTCTGGTACCTGGCATCGCCTTTGAACTATGGGCTACAATTTTCTTCTTCCCTCAGCTGTTTCCATAGTCAAACCAGAGCTTTCACCATGAACGGCTTCAGCCTCATCAGTCATTGTCACACACTGACTTCCTTGCTCTTCTGCCCTGTTCTCTGCTTTCAAGTCATTTTCCTACAGATATCCTGGAGAATGGTGGTCGCACCTTGCATACCTCCAGTTCATTTTCCCATGTTGCCTCTCTTTGAATGGTGGCATCTTATTCCCACAGTTTCTGGGCTGGGGGAGGTATGCTACAGGCAGTCCTAGCAGGGTAAGGCTGCTTCTACCTAACCCTTGTTATACAAGACAGCAACATTTTTGTAAGATGACCTCTTACTCATAAGAGTTTATTCATGCAGGCTCCCAGCCAGAACAGCACCAATTCTCATTGCACTTTTGGGAAATTTGCATGAGGCTGCAAAGTTACAGCATTTTCCTGCCTACCAATAGACTGGAGCACATTAAAGGGAGGAAATATATGCATTGACCTGTAAGGGTTTTGTTTAGTTCTGATTTATTAAAGGCCACTCAGCATGAAACGATTAAAAAAATAATTTATGTCTGATAAGTGTATTTGAATTCTTGGAGGTACATTAACCTCGCTGGATAGACATAATTTCTTTGGATTTCAGGAATGCGTTTGGTGCTACACCACACATCGGTGCAATCTTACTAAGTCAGAAAGCGTTTAGAAGGATGGCAAGGCAGGAAATGTCAAAGCAGTGGGTCAGGGCACTAAGAACGTGCAGAATACAGGCAAAAGTGTGGGATACTCACAGGTTTCATGTCTTTAAACTATGCAACTGTTCAAAACCCACGTATTGCTCAAGATGTGGAATTTTTGCAAATTTGGACCAAGTAGATATTTCTTGCGTATTTGCGTTGTGCAGCATAGAAGTGTGGGGCGCTGCCTGCTCCCCAGGCAGAGACTTGTGTTGCTGGAGCTTGTCAGAGCACCGGGGGACTGCAGAGCCTCCTGGCTTGCCCCCACGCTCCTCCAGCCAGTGCTGGGGCAGGCAGGGAGCTGCTGTACACCAGCCGACTGGTTTCTCTCTCCCACGCTTCAGAGGGGAAGTATCAGCTTGTCAGGCGCAGTCTGGTCAGCTCTCCACTCCTGGGATAGTGCAACCACGTACTGTCCTTATTTGGGCTGGATTGCAGGGTTAAGAGCTAGTCCTTGGACTTTTTTTTTGCCTTTTAACAAGTTCATTTTGGTGAAACACTTTTTTTTTCCCCTCTAAGGAAAAACCCCACAAATATTTTTAGAGCTAGTTAAATTATTTGTTATGAACTGATTGTCCAATGAATTTTGTCCTTTTTCTGAACATGAGTCATTCACAACCTTATTTCAGTGGATATATTTGTGACTCATAAATACTAAAGGAATAGTTTATGCAAAGGAACTTCAGTCTCTGGGTTGTTCCAGAACTGCTTTGTTTTTATTAGTGTACGCTTTTCCTGGTCCAAGATTGTTTACCTAGGCTACGAAGCACCAAATCTTCACTGTAAATACTAATAAAGGCCGCTGAACAGGTGAATAGCAGCTAGAACAATTTGAAGGAATAGAAAATCACAATGAGCTACTACTTGTGATAAAAGCATGCTAATATTTGGTTTCAGATGTTTTTGCAAATACGGTTGTGGTCATTGAAACCATTGCAAACATGGAACAGTATCATTCAAGAAATCACATTGAAAAAAAAAAAAAAGATTGATATATCTAGGCACAAAAACATTGGATTGTACACCCAGCAAAGGACCTGGACACTTAAAGTTTCTTCAGGACAAGGGAGCTGAACTCCTGCATAATATGTGGACTTACTCTAAGTAAGCCTTGTTTGGGCTAAAGTTTTCTAGATTAGTAGAGTTTTTTTCTTCCTTTCACCTACATGGCTTAGTCCAAGCAGGTCGATGCTTGCTTCTGGAATAGATTAACAACTGGATCAGCAGTTGGGGTTAGGATAGGATTAAGAGTCTAAACATCAGGGTCTGGTAGACCAAATTAACTGCTGGACGGTGACAAGTCCTCAAGTTTAGAATTAAGACAGGTAACTCCCAGTATCAATACAGGCTGGGGGATGAAGGGATTGAGAGTAACCCTGCTGAGAAGGACTTGGGGGTATTGGTAGTTGAAAAGTTGGACATGAGCTGGAAATGTGCACTCTCAGCCCAGAAAGTCAACCGTATCCTGGGCCGCATCAAAAGAAGCATGGCCAGCAGGTCGAGGGAGGTGATTCTGCCCCTCTACTCCGCTCTTGTGAGACTCCACCTGGAGTACTGTGTCCAGGTCTGGAGCCCCCAACATAGGAAGGACATGGACCTGTTGGAGAGGGTCCAGAGGAGGGCCACAAAGATTATCAGAGGGCTGGAGCACCTCTCCTGTGAGGACAGGCTGAGAGAGTTGGGGCTGTTCAGCCTGGAGAAGAGAAGGCTCCAGGGAGACCTCAGAGCAGTCTTCCAGTACTTAAAGGGGGCTTATATGAAACATAGGCAGAAACTGTTTTAACAGGGCCTGTTGTGATAGGATGAGGGGTAATGGTTTAAAATAGAAGGAGGTGGATTTAGACTAGATATAAGGAAGAATTTTTTTTACACTGAGGGTGGTGGAACACTGGCACAGGTTCCCCAGAGAGGTGATTGATGCCCCATCTCTGGAAACATTCAAGGCCAGGTTGGACAGGGCTCTGGGCAACCTGATCAAGTTGCAGATGTTCCTGCTCCTTGCAGGCGGAGATTGGGCTAGATGCCCTTTTGTTTTGGGTTTGTGTAGTGGGGTGGGCTACAGTGGGATGCCTTCCAACCATTCTGTGATTCTAAGTCAGCAGGGGCAAATGCATGTATTTTTACAAAGTGGTCGTGGGTTATGATTAGAGCTACTCTTTGGAGGATTGGCAGCTGCAGACCTATTCTATGTGCTAGACCCTACATGTACATGTGTGAGATACAGCAGTGACCCTATCTCCATAGCCCATGCTGCCAAAAATGCCTGTCCTCACCCTCAGCTAAAGCACATGCCAGTGATTCCAACTGACCTTTGTCAGCAGAGAGCTTGTAGAGACTGCTAGCTTTTGCAGTAAAAATATCTCTTTGGTGCTTGGTGTCCCAAATCCTATTTTAATTCCTAATCCTGACCTTAACCATCTCAGTAAGCCCCAGCAATCCAGTGAATCACACTGACCACTTCAGACTCCAGGTCTGAAATGAAGTTTGCAAACCCCCTCCAATTAGCTTTTACTTCAGTTTTCAGATTCTGCTTTCCTAAACTCTACCAACAAACTATTGCCCACTTCATTTAACAAAAGTCATTCACAGTACCCCCTTTTGAATCTCACTTCAGTGTAGCTCAGTGGAGCAGGTGAGATCCATTTACACACAGAGCCGTATTGCCAATATCTTCCCACAACACTTCAGTTCAAATATTGGCAAAAGGATTTTAAGTTAATGTCTTTGAAAGCTACCCTCCAGCACGAACAAAGCATAGCTTCTAAGTGCTAATTAAATTGCCTCCTATTTTTACTCTTTCAAACTGTTTTTCTTTGCTTATTTTTAACCATATATTCTATAGAATTTAAAAATCTGAAAGACAAAGAACCCCTTAAAAACCTAAAAACTTTTTTAAAAGATACTTGAAACCATATATTCCATACAGTTAAACCCCCAAAAAAGGCTAGATTTATATAGATTTTTTAATCCTAAACTATTGTATAATAATTTATGGCTTGAATATAATTGATTACACTTGACTTACTAATTTATACATGGACTGTTCTTCCTTTCCAAGGAGTTATGTGCAGAGGATTTCAGCAAGGCTGCAATTGGTTTAGGTGTTCTCACGCCTGGTCCTGTATTCAAACAGGCCTTATATTTCCCTCTCTCATGGCTAAATATAATTTTCTTGGCAGCTTAGAGAAGGCAAACAGTAAAGAAAGGTGGAAGGAGTGGACTTCATAATTTGGAGAAATAGCCAGGAAACTGGGTTTGATGAAGAAAAATACGTGCGAAATACTGTTTTAATCTTTAGGCCACCATTAGAAACTGAAAGCATCAATCAGTGTGCACCTAATTTTTCAATTAGAGAATGACCATATATGAATTATTATTAAACTTTAATAGCATTATAACATTATTGATGCCCTCCTAATAGTGCCCTGAAGGCACACTGCCTTGTCCTAATCAGTTCAAGGAAACACAGTGAGAAACTGAACTGAAAGTCTTTAGAAATATGGATTGCTAGTAAAAGAACTGACCAAAATTATTCATTGTGTCAATTCTCCTCCTATGCGGAGCCTGCCAAACCACTTCTCTCCTTCTCTGGGACCTGGGAGTTCAGACAGCAGTTATTGAAAAAGTAATGCAGTTTATTGTGACATTTGTGTTTACATTCCAGAAAACCTTAAATTTCCTCATTTTGCAGGCTTTCTGCTCAGCCCAGATGAGTGATGACTTTCAATATTACTCTTAATTCCAGGTCACTCCTTGTTTTCTGTTTCCTTGTTTTCCTCCTCCGCGCTGAGGCCCACAGCAGGCTACCTGTGACAGCTCTTTGACGCGAGCCCTAGCTTGCAAACTGTGGCATGCTCTGTTTCAGATAGATTACTCCTAACACATATTTTCTCCTGCCACTGTTAAACATCCTTTTGCTAGAAATTATGCCGTAAAGCAGACTTGTAGTGTTTTGACTTACATGTTGGCATTTAATCATGTATCAGCTACAAATGTCATGTACCACATCAATACCACATCAACTGGTGTTTCATCCTGCCAGAAATACATTGTCTGACTTCTCTAAACCAAGCAGATGTAGATACTTAATATTTACCATTTTATGTCTCACTTTAACAGGTACCAGTAACAGTCAGGTCTTCAGTACTCCCTTGGCGATATCGTTTGTGCATATCACAAGTGGGCAGATGCCAGAACAAAGATAGGTGTACAAGTCAAATTACCTGACATACCCGCAGCCTCTGACATGCTTATCTTCTGACATATTTGCAGGTCTGAAATTCTGCTGAACCCGCTGCTACACCAAATAAATCTTCAGCGCTGCAAGCAGTATCATTACTAGGGCACACAGATCTTGCTTAATACGTCTAGAAATGCATGTCTGACTGCCTTAAGGAAGGGTTTGGATGTTTTCCAGGTGACCCATGTACATGCATATAAATGGATATGTCTCTTTAAAGAGTACCTTAGATCGTGAAGCTGACCAGAGAATCTGTGAAAATGTTAAATTTATTAAGAGTGGGTGACTGCTCTCTTTAGCTATGTGAAACTTTTATGGATGATCCTTCAAATCTGAATGCTGGTTGGATTCCAGATATTGTATGTAGCTATGTATGGTTATAATAATACTGCTGCAGGATTTGCTATAGGAGATATCAGGAGGGTTGCGTATGATTGTACACGCGTGTTTCAAGTCTGCAGCAGCGTTGAGGGCCACAATCAAGTCTAAATTCTGAACCAGGTCTCAACCGTGTTAGCTGTAAAGCTGCATCTTCACAGATTCAAGGCAAAATGCGACAGCATGAGATACAGTTTTTAGGGCTTGTGTCATATGCCTTTGATGCTTTTGTCCTTTCAATGATCTTAATGTACTTTAAAGTACTGAAATGTACTAAATCGCTTCAGACTGAAGGGTTTTATGAAGGAAACTAACATCAGGAGTCCCAGAGTATACCTCTCTGAAAGCAATGTACAGAAGTCCTCCCGAAAATGCAACCACTGTGCAATAGCCTGACAGGAAGCAGTGCACTAGGTTAGGTTAAGCCCTGAAGGATGTCGTATACACCTGCCACACGCCTGGTGAGTTAAGTAGAAAGACAGTTCCAGAATCACCTCTGTCCAAGATGTTGCTGCTAATACCTGATTGCACAGACTCACATAATCACAAAGCTTAAGAAAAAAAAAAAAAACCTCTCATATTTTCTAATTTCCATTATCTATGTGAACATCTGTATGCCTGGGTATATTGTGGTAGGGCTTGCATCAGAACTGTATATTTATAATATTTATTTATTAATGCAAACTAAGATGCTATACTAAAAATACATTTCTTGGTCATTAATTACTTTATTTTATTTAGGGATTAAAAGGATTCTTTTAGCCTATATTCTAACTAACTGTAGTGTTCAGGCATTTCTCATTTCTCCCTATCTCTTTGTCTCAATAAAATGGGGAAATAATTTCAGTAATTTCTTGAAGAAGCACTTGAAAATCATTATGTCACAAAGTAGAAGTTAAAAATGTTTTTGTATCACTGAACTGAAATGATGTAGTGAAATCTTATGAAAGGTTAGTTTCAAGTTCTGGAATAAGGGACAATAATGACCTAATTAACTGAAGCAGAATAGAAAGAGTGGAACAATAACTTTCATTGCTGAAGTAATTGGGAAGTCAAAATGCAAAAGTAAATAAATACAAATTTGAATTTAGATTTTTTCTTTCTCTAGGAAATTAAGAGGCTAAATACTGCTTCTGTTCTGCGCTATGGGAAAAATTCCAAATTTGACATTCAGAAGATTTTTTTGTCTAACAGCATAATTCATACAATAGAAAATCTCCACTGGGTACTCCTGGTGAGCCCTCAGCAATTCCTCCTAGTCATGATTTGAAGTATGTCTAGCTTGCAAGCTTTGAGTGCTGGACACACACAAAATTACTAAATACCTGTTACGTTACTGCATAGTCTGGAGCTGGTGGAGGGCCTCCATCTCTTGGACCCAAGTGAGCACATCAGAACAACTGCAGTGTGTGACCTATGGTCTGTGGTCTCCTCCCTACTGACATGCACTGGTAAGACTAGGCTGTGCTGAAAGGATTTTTAAATAAGCTGTTGCATAACTTGGTGGGACTTCATGTACACTGGAGGACAAGACTGGCATCCCAGAAGGACTGGAGACGGAGTCTGAAAAAAGTAGGATGCTATCAAACGTAGTATTTTAAGATGCTGTAAACAGATAGTATTACAAGATGCTTTCCTGAGATAAGACCAACTAACTGCTGAAATACCTCTGAAGAGCAACTGACTTAACAGCTCTTCTGCAGAAAAGGACCTTTGGCTGTAGTGGATCGTAGGCTTCTTGCTACTGGATCACACACTGAGTGTGTGCACCGAGTTGTTCTGATGATCCAATGCTGCACCAAGATGTATGAATGGTGATCACAATTACCAGACTGTCTTTACCAGACTTACTACCAGACTAAGTCCTCTTTCTGCTCCTCTCAGCTTCAGCAAAGCCTCTGCTGGATGACTGCCTCTCGTTGCTGTGCCATGCCTCGAGGCAGATGTGAATCAACCAGAAACTCTTAATGACAAAGTCTGTCAAACAGGACAGGGAATGAAGACTCAATAAGTTAGAGTTGCTTACTCTGAAGCAGGAAAACTTGAGACTAAAATATGACAGCGAATATCAAAGATAAAAAAAAAAGACTTCTGTTGACCACAAGGAAATAATTTCTTCTTTCTGTCTGTTGTGGTTGGGACAATAAGCAATGGACTTAAATTGCAGGAAGAAAGGTTTTGGTTATAGAGAACAAAATGTTTCTGTCAGCAAGGCAGTGAAGCCCTGTAACAGATTACTTGGGACAGCTACAGAATGTCCCTTGCTGGGGGAGATTCAAGGATATGCCAAACCCACATCCATCAGGATGACAAAGGTATGTATTTCTTCCTCTGGAAGACATTTCCAGGCTTCTGAGTCTACCCTGGAGGGCAGAGACCTTTGTGTCCACATATGTTTTTGTAGACTTTCCAACTGTCTCCTGTGGGAGCTGTGAGACTGGGCAGAGAGCACTTCAGTGTGCATTGCACAGGGCACTCATGCTGGTCAGACTAGCCTTGGCCCCTCAAGCCCTTCTCCCAGACCTGATTCTCAGTATTTCTCTGCACAAACACCTCAAGCATGGCGTTTCCACTGGAAGTAGAGAGCCCTAGGGATGAATTCCCAGCGTATGAGGCCAAGGAGTTGCTCTCTTGCTTCCGCTCTGCAGCAGAAGGACAAGGCCTCTTGTGACCAGCAGCATGACCGTGGTGTGGGAGATAGTGCACGCCTGCCATCCCATGTCCCAGCCTCTCCTGCAAGAAGGGTGAGGTATGAACCTTGGCTTCCTCCAGCTGCAGAGGAAATTAAACCTTTGTCTTGCTCTTGTTGGATGAACTCTCTAAATGCTGTCCTAGATCACCAGACTATTTTTGCCCTCTGTGACTTTGATGGATTCAGATATGGACTATGACAATGGTTATTAAAAGTATAGCACCACATGCAATTTCTGAAAGTGCCTTTCCTTCTTAGAATACTCTTCTATTAAGTAACTTTGTAAATCACTTCCCATCTATATGAAAATATGCCTTCAAAAGATTTCCGAAGTTCTCTTTCTGTCTGTAAACTGAGCACACTGTGGCAAGGGCAAGAGGTCTGGCTTTGGTGCCTGTGGTTTCTCTTCTCCCCAGGCAGCCCGGGTTCTGCACCACCTAGCCTTGAAGATTTGTGGGTAGGCAGCTTAGATGTCTAAATAATGTATGGATCAGGGTACGAAGCCTTTCATGTAGAGTCTGTGTTGCAGGCAACAGTAGCAGTCTAACGCAGGCGTTCAGGAATTTTGTGTTTGCTCATGTCTGCTGCTTTGCTTGTTGCCTTTATGCGATTGTGTGGGATTTTCCTTGGCAGAGAGCACTGTGTTAGAGATGATGCATTAGCGATGATGTAACTTCTTCAATCATTTGTAAAATATCCCTGAAATTCTTGTCCTTATCTAGTATAGCACAGGGTACGTTTCAGTAAGGAACTTTTGGAAGAGGAGCTGGCAGTGTTGTAGCCAGATGATGGCGTGTTTCCGAGGGCGAGCATCCGAGGCGAGGCATTCTTCCTCCCTTTGGCTGCACAGAGCTGCACCAAAGGAGCCCCCTAAGTCTGGCCTCAGGTCAAGATGCCCCTTAAATACATACCTCAGTGCTACAAAATTCTTGGATTTTGTCCAAGATGGGGATGGAATAGTCACTTAATGCTGAAATTGTGGTCGTTATTATCAAGAAGGTTTATTTGGGAAGAAAGTTTATCTGGAATGAATGTCCAGTCCTTCCATATATCCACACTTCACTGTGGACATACTCCCTGGACTCAACATTTTCCTCAGTCAAGCTCCACTTCACTTCAGAAGTTAGTAACTATTAAAACCATTTACCTTTCCCCCAGTCTTTTTCACAAGGCAGTGAATTCCTAGGGTTATTTTTTTACTTGCTTTCCACTCTGACAGCATGATTTATGCCAATATTTTTACATTAGATAAGTCATGGGTCCAAGTCTCATCCACTACTGCAAACATGAAGTAGTGTGAGTACAAGGGGAAATTAACCAGTGAAGTGAGCAAACACACCCCAGTGGTGATGTTTATGATGATTTTGCAAAGACAAAACATGACTCTTCAGAGGACAACTGCATATCTGAGGTTAAAGAGTGTTGATTAAAAAGACTCTTTGAAATCAGGCAATGTTTACTGCAAACATGGGATGTAATAAAGTAGCAAAGGTGATACATGATCATCTTTTTCTAGTCCAAAAAAAGTAGGGATGACTAAAATACATATGTTTTTAGAATAATTAATGGTCTTTATTCTTCTCTGTAGCTATGATTATTAAAATAAATCGGGTCAATTAGAAGTGCTTTATTTGTATTGTTAACTGTTTAAAAGCGAGATATAGAAGAGAATGCAAGGGCAGAATAAAAAAAAAAACCTTTTGAAATCTAAATATGAACACATGCAAGGTTTCTGCTGACATGGAAGGTCAGCTGGTCAAAATCAGCCTTGCTATAAAGAAGCACGGAGAGAGAAGGGCATGTGTTTGTGAGTACATAATCCGATCTCCAACATTTTTTCATCTAAGAAATATGAACCTGAAACAAATGACAACCTCCCGACAACAGATTCATCGTATCACATTTGCAGTATTATCAATGAAGAAGGGAGGCTAAGAATGTTAATACATAACAGAAAGGACAAGGTAGGTAGTGAAACCTGTTTACCATAGTAGTTGGCTTAGTTTTAAACCCACAAATTTAGAAAAATGAGTCATGTTTATTTTAATAATGGACATAAAATACCCTTTCATGGTAAGAGAAAATATTTAAAATACTTAAATGCAGTAACACAGTCTGTCATCTTGATTCTTAAGTTTTGCCATATGACTTGGATTTGCCTCTGGACACAAAGGCAGTGTCAACAGGCTGGTCTAGGTTGTAGCAACAAGAGGCAGAGCCTCAGGGTTACAAAGAGAAATGAGCTTCCAATAAGCTGCGGGTTATTCCAGTAAGGGAGTCTGAGGATCAGCCCCTGAGTTTTACGCTGCATTTAAAACACAGATCTTCCACCAGTACACTTTGCACAAGCCCTGCATTGGCTTTCTGATGATTTATGGACTTGGGTTAATGATAATCTCTTCTCCAAAGATGGCTGGAAAGAATGGACATATTTCAGCAGATCCACTCTTATCTGGTGCAGTTTTGCTGCTGAACAAAAGGCTCGTGTATCCCAGGAGATCCCACTGCCTTCCTGGTCATGTCTGTTTTCATCTCCTCCTTGAAGGGCAAAATCTACCCCAGGACTAATTGGGTCTCTTGGTGGCCCAGAGATAGCAAAGGATGATCTGGTCAAACACCTCTACCTGAAAGTCTAGGAGGCTGGAGGATTCACTGTTATAAGGAAACTGCATCTGGCTAGCTTAGGAGGTGCTCAAAGAAGCTGTAGAAAGGCTAGACTACAAATACCTGGATAAAAATCCGCTACTTGCGTGCTCCCTCCTTTTGTTGATTTGTATGTACCAGCTGTAGCATCATGCACAGATAGAAAACAGGAGCCTCCACAGCTTTTTGTGGGGTAGATCTATATCATAAAAATGCTATATCTGGGACATGAGTGGGTCATAGACTGACACACCTCTCTGCACCTACCAGCACATCTGGAATACATAAAGCTCTGTGGTTTGTGACAGCTCTTTAAAATGTACCTCTTAAATTAGAAAAAGTAAAAAATTAGTAACAGTTTATTGCATGTAAGGTTTAAAGAGGATGACATTACTGACTTAACCCAAAGACTTTTCACAGTAAAATGACAAAGCATTTTGCAGTATTTAGTTGTACCCATTGTTTTGTCTTCTGAATTCTTTTTTTTAAAGTAAAAGATTAAATTCAAGCCCTTATTATGTATTTAATGTGATTGATAATCAATACAAGAAGACATTTTCAATGAGGAAAAAGCAATTCCTATCTGATGGGAGGAGAGAAAATATATTGCTTGATTAAAATATGCCTTGTAGTCACTCCCATGGACATGTATCCAGTCAAACAGGAGAAAACACTTCCTAATGGAAATAAGAGCAGAATTCTGGGTAGAAGTGATTTCAAGTGCACGCACCTCCAGCAAATATGTTCTTGATTTATAGAATATAGACCACATTTATTAATATTGCCAAGTGCAATAAATTGTGAAGGATTTCATGCCGATTTGTTAAATGTAACATATTTTAAATAGCGCTTAATGATATTTTTATTTATGCAAGGCTGAGTGAAGCTGAGATCTGGTTCTCCTTTTAGCTGCAGCAGTCACAGAGAGAGTCAGAAGCATGCATACAAATCAACAGCAAAGAAACCACTGATGGGGTGCTTTCCTGCCTGGAGATGTGGATCTGTTCATGCTTACAAGAGTCAAATTAAAGCAATGGCACATTGAAGTTTGACCACAAGCACAGCTGCACCATAAGTGTGTTTTCAGGTTCTTGTTTACTGTTCAGAAATGATCCGGTGATATGCGGGAGGGCTTTCCGTAATCAGAGCTAAAGGTTCCTCGGGCTGAGCCAGACTGCGCAGCACCAGAACAGAAGAGGAAAATGAACAGGATTTTTTTTTTTTTTTTTCAATTTGGAGAGCTATGGAGACACTGAAGTTGTGGAAAGACTGTTGCTTTTCAATATTTAGTGTCCAGAAATTAAGGAGAGGTTGTTAAGAATGTTTAATTTTCTGTTTATTTTTTAGTTTAAGAAAGATGCTCTTTCCTTTGCTTTTTTTGAAGGGTTATAACAAGAAAGCAGCCTTTAAAAATCCTCAGGTATGCAGTAAGAGTAACTCCAGATAAAGTGTTATTTCAAACTTGGTTTTAGAATACATAAAAGAACAGAAATAACATCAAAAATGTGCCCTGACTGTTTTCCATTGATGTATTTTGAATTGCATACATGTTTAAATAGATGTTAACTTCCTTAGAATACGTTACCTTCTACTTTATGCAGCACATGTGCACGGTCAAGGGTACTGCAGACCTACTGCCCAGCTGTTAACTCACAGGGCTACTAGCTGCATGCTCAAGCAGATGCAGTTTGACTGCATTAGGGTAAATCTTGAGCTGGATGGCTAGGAAATTCTAGTGTTTCAGGAACAATGTGAATGGAAACCAAAGCAGATTAGGCCTCAGTTAGGAGAAACATTTTGCAGTGGCCACAATCAGGACACCACGCTTTATATTCACATCAAGCACTATTTCAGGCTACGTCTCAATGGCATTTCTCAACAGGGCTGACAGTGGTGGATTTCCTCTAATACGGCATTTAGAAATGATCCCTCAATTCAGCAATAAAACTGTGAAGCTGCAGTCATGCCCCAGTGTGATGGAACCATGTTTGTCATTCTTATTTGAACACAGCTGCAGCTAGTAACCATAATTCAAATTAAGTGTTATTTAGGAGGGTGTTTGGAAACCCGATTAGTGTTCCAGCATCGAGATTTATTGTTTCCAGATTGGTGGAGACTTTTCTTTTATAATTTTAACGATTTAGGGTAATTGAGAGAAAACATCAAGTGGAGAATTTAGTATTTAAAAATGTCTGAATAGAACAAATAACAAAAGTCAGACTTAACTTGGGTAAGTCTGATTTTGCAAGTTCCCCTATTTATTGACTTTGGAAGTTCCTTATCAGAAGGCAACAGTCACTGCCCACATTTTCCTCAGGGACCTTGAGGATGCACCTCTCTGCAGAGCAACTGATGAACTGAATCACAGGGGTCTGGCTCATGAGCCACGGAGCCAGACCTGAGCTGTCCTGGTGTCACGTCCAGCTTTGGCACACAGCTCTCGTCCAACTGTGGGCAAGCTGTGAGGGGCAGGAGTCATCTCACCCACTTTTACCCATCTAGAAGGTAATCATGTAGTCTAAAATGAACACTAAAAAGAGACAGGTACTTCCATGGGGAGGCTTGTGCCCCCTCTGGTAGATGTGTCTGATGTCACTTTTGGGATATCTGTCAAATGAACCAAGTCTAACTTACAACTGAAAGTCTTGATTTTCCAGTATGGAGCAAGACCAACTGTCTTCTGCACAGCTTAATCCCCTCTTTGACACAAACAGAGTGTCCTACTCTTATGTTTTATAGTATCTGTCTCAAAGGGCTATTGTAGCTTTATCTAGGCAGGATAAACAAGTGTGAATGCAGATGGCAAGAATGAAATTATTTGCTAAAAATAAATTGGGTGAAAGGCATGGAAAATCAGGTGGCAATCAGTTGCCAAATCTGTGTAGACAAGGCAAGGGCTTTGCTGAGGAGCTGGAAAAAAATGCTGCCCCACTGATGGTCATTGCATGATATTTGGGCGATGGACTTAGCCATGTTCCCCTCAACACTGCGCATCGGCTGAGGGTAACATGTCCTGAGGAAGCAGAAGCCAGCAAAAAGACATGTTAGGAAGAAAAGCTATTATATATTGCAAAACAAACAATAAACAGAGGTTCCTACTGCAGCCAGAAAGAAGAAATGTATGATAGCAGATTCTCCTCTTTCTGTGATCTGTATTTGGTTATTTGGGCAAGACAGAAAAAGATGGAAATATTAGAGGAGGCCAGTTTGGATGAAAATATATCTGCAAATCTACTTCTTCTGGCTACATTAGATATTAATTATAATTACAAAATGTATATTTTTGTGGTTTATTCCTTGCCCTCCTTGAAAAATAATTTAGAAAGCGAATGTGTTGTAGTTTCCAAAGAAGACACAAGCAAAAGATGTTTATAAAAATTTACTGTGTTGTTTTTTATGGCAGCGACCTTGTGCTGTAACAGTCAATGATATTGTATAAAAATTGGTTTGTCAGACTAACATCTTCAGCTGATTTGCAGCCCCATCTGATAGGGGAGGAGAAGGAGTCTCAGCAGGCTCTCCAGCACCATTTGCCCAGGGAACAAAGCCCTTTTTTGTAGCAGGGATTATTCATTAGCACATTTTGACTGCTGGCTGGTGTTCACTGGCCAAAGACTTGAGAAGAAGATGTTATTGTGGGGCTGGGGTCCCGCATGAGAGTGCAGAAGATCTCGGGCAAGGGTGGAGTAGCCAAGAGGTGGGCATATGTCTCAGTTTGCATGTACACAGCTGTGACCAGCTTTGCCAAAATCTTTGCTTATGTATATACCAGAGAGAACACACCCACACTGTGCAAGCCAGATGCCACTGAGCTGCCGCTTCCGTCTCTCATGGCAGAGGTGCAGCTGCAACCATTTGCCTATTTGCTGGTTTATTTTCCATGGTAAGTTGCCGCCTTCCTAAGCAAGATGCAACTGCCCGTTTCTGCTGTCTGCCTGGGTGATTGAAATGTCAAAACAAAGGGGGGAGGACACAGCCTAGGACACACAGAGCCCTCTCTGCCAGTACCTGCACATGGCAGCACGTATGTGCGCATCCGCAGGGGCCATTCCCTGCGTATCTGTGCAAAGAGGAGCCCTGTGGCGCACGTGTTTGCGAAAGCAAATAAAAAGGCTAAATCACCCTTAAGCAAAGCGGCTTTAAATGCGGTAACAGAACTGAAAGGGACCTTCCAGTTAACTAAGGTTGCTAAGTTGAGTCTCCTCAAGGTCACTGACAACTACTTGTTATAATTCCTTTCTCAGCTTATGAAATTTGGTTTTGAAAAGGCTGCATTTATAATCTTCCACTATGCCTGCTAGAAGTGCTTTCTAGAGAGTCTTTCTTCTGTTCGTACCAATAGCAATGGTCGCAAATGCTCTCTAGGATTTTTCGAGCTCTCCTGGGGGGTTATTTGGAAGACGGTTACTTTAGACAGGTTTTCTTACTTGACCAGATTATATTTCCTTCTGTTCTTCATGCAAGATTCCCCACTGATTTTGGCTTTGGTACTTCTGTAAAGACAACAGAATTGAGTATTTTAGGCTGGAAATAATCTTTCCTCTCTCTAGTAATTCCATTCCATTGCAGAAGAGACTTGTTCCTGTTGTTGTACTGGCTAGCAGCCATGCCAGCTGTAATTTCCCCTGGAAGCAAAACCACAGAAAAGCTCCTATCTCTGCAAAGATACTTTCTCTACTCATTTACTGGCAGGGGAGATACTTTTGACTTGCAACGAGAAATTGAAACGACTGCTTAAAACAACTGGGATTTAAGTAGAGAGGACAGCTGTCCAGAGGGTCTGGAGTGTGAGGGGATGCTCAAGGTCTTTTGGATGTGCTGCTTGGAAGGGGCTGCATCCCTTGTACCATCTCATGTTCCTGTAAATCTAGAAACAATGCTGCTTACACAGTACTCTTGCTTGAGACTAAAATTAGCTTAAACTCATACACAGATTTCATTAGTTAGCCTAGCTAAAATGACCTGTTGGTAAATATTTCAAGGACTAGATCAGAGTGGAAAGAAAACTAATGACATATTTGAGTTTATAAAGCTGCCTAAATTTCTGTCATTTAATGAGCATCTTCTTTATCTCACAACTTATGTTATTCATCAAGTAATTAATGATACTATTTACTGGAAAGTAATGGCACCATTTACCAGAAAGCTAGTTTACTCTGTTACTCATTGTTTTCATTCATTATATAAAATTGACCTTTCATCTTCAGCATTGGCCTTTCATGTTCAGCAACGCATTTCATGAAGCCTTGCCAGAGGAACGAGAAATCTTATCTGATCAGACAGCTATGAGGCACTCGACATAAGTAAAAGGTGGTGGTATCATCACCATCACATTCAGTGATTAATGAGTCCATTTCACAAAACCGCAGAGCTAGTGCTGTTTGCATGAAGACAACAGCGTACAAATGAATGAGAGAGGCTCATGTCCTGTCTTAGAGTTCATTTAGGAAACGGTTTACGATGTATCTGAAAAGGGTGATAGGGAAACATTCAAGGGCAGTGTAATGAAATCACACAAATCTGAAATTTGTCCTGGAGGGCTTGAATATGATTGCAGATAGGTATTGCCCTAGAAAATCTGGGCATTTTGGGACATGTCTACCTCCCTGGATGAGCCCAAGTCAAAAAACCGACCTGTCCACCACCCTTCTCTGAAGCAAAGGTAAGAAAAGAAAGTAGGAGAAACTGCCAAGTTAGCAAAGTGGCAGCCTTTACAACCATCCAACGAAGCAGAGTGGTTGGCCCCATTGCCTGGAGGACAACATGCTTATGGAGGATGAGTAGGCAGGTTTTACTTTCCTTCTCTACTACAGCTAAATTCCTGTCAATGTATGACCAACAATTTCTGTGTGGCATGACATAAGCATGATCCTTGGTTGATAAATTGCCCTAGAAACAAAACCTGAGCAGGACAAGAAGTGGCAATGCTGCAAAATGGCTGATCCCAGCCCTGCTGAAGTCAGTGAAAGGCTCTGGGATTTCCAGGCTGTAGATCCACCACCACATGGGCAGGCCTTCATTAAATTATCCAAGAATCTTGCTAGTTGCCTCATTAACCCTGTTAAGAGAAAACTTCATGGCTTTTACATTTTCTGTTGTTTTATTTTTTGTCTGAGCTAAACTAAATTTCAAGCATTAGATCAGAAAATAGTAGTCTAATATCAAGTACAATCATTTTCATGCCCTTGTAACATGCAGAGACACATCCAGCTGTGAGGTGATGGAGAGGCTGGGCAGCTGCATGGTCACTGCCAACTCGTATCACTCGGTGCACACATTGCAGCAAGCAGGCACAACGGGCCTGGGGAGCAGGCAATATTCTTATTAAGCCCTTTCCAGGCTGAAGTTATAGATAATTTTATTGTAATTAGAAACAGAATCTGTCCTATACCCAGATTGTAGATTGCAGTTGACTCCACAAGTTTATGAAGACACCTGCTGTCTCAACAATAAAAGTCTTCCAATATTTCTTTCTGGATAAACAATAGTGATGAAATATTTAGAATGGTATGAAGTCACATTTTTCAGAAATTGTATGCATTTACTATTTCCATTTTTGTTACAAGCCAAAGTAAATATTTTATTGGACCATAAGTGCACACCTCAGAACTTGATATTTTAATTTTCATTAGGAAATGCAAAATCATTATTTTTACAACTGACCAGAGAGGTGTAGTACAATTATTACTGTTCAGGGAGTGTTTTTTTGTAATGTCTATTTCCTTACTGAAATCACTGTAGCTATTTGTTTTGGGGCATTTTCAGACTTTAGGTGAAGCAAGTTAGCTTTTGTGGTATAAAACACTTGTAAAATAAACAGTATTTGCACACAACATATAACAAGATGCATGAAAAAAAATTTGGAGGATTTTTAATTTTTGAGCTGGGTTTACCATGAGAACTGTATGCACAACTATTGACTATTTGTACTTTGTACTTTATACACTTTAAGATGCCTTAATTAAAATATTTGCTCCGTCTATTCCAGTGTGCATTTTCAAATATTCTGTGCAAATGCAATCTGGTTGAACAGTTCCCAATAAAATAATAATTCAAGATGGCATATACATGCAGTATGGCATATGTTTTAAAATAACTTCAGGCTTTTAAAGAGTGTTACGTTCTTTAAACACTCACCTTTCCTGGTTTGGGACTCATTCACTGAGTGGTTAACGCTTTAGTGCCTCTCTTGTAGAAACATAATATTAGCTACAGACATATTAACAAATACTGCCCTGCTGTGCCATAATTTTCCAGGTAATCAGGAGAATTTTCCTATACTGTGGAGGACGGAACACTACTACTACTGCTGCTGCATGGACGTGGGATGCCTGTTGGCATAGACTCTGTAAGTTATCTCTGGAGATAGAGGCAATCGAGGGCAATTCAGACTCCTGCTCCAACTCACCCTCTGAATCACATGCTTTGAATAACCTGAGATCCATGAAATAAGGGACAAATCCAAATGGGTTAAAAGTGTGCATGTCAGGTCTCCATCAGCAAAAGATCTTGTGCAATTCAAATACATTTTGTCTTACGGTAGTATATGTGTGTCAATCACTGGAGCAACAATGAAGACCAATAAAGATCACAGATCAACCTAAAGATCAAAGAAAAAGATACTGAAAACATTTAAAGTGAAATCCAAGTCCTCATTCACTTTGAAAAGTCTGCATAAGTTCTGAATACAGCCACTGAGACCAAATTTTGGGCTACAAAGTGGTAATACCTCGCAGGTACTCAAGTACAGAAGGCCAGTGGTGTGGATGGCCTTTCTGAAATACAGGGCTATTAACCTAGGGCAAGAATTATATCTTTTGCCGTGGCTGGTCGTGCCGGCAAGCAAGTACTTCTGAACCAAAAGCTGCATCTGAGTGAAAGCAGTGACTGCCAGGAAGAGCTGGGACAGATCTAACTGCGTGTGTGTCTGGGACTTCAGAGATGGCTTCTCTGGAGCTTTTAGTCCAACCAGCTGCTCGCTTGAGTGCGGCTACTTGAAAGAAATTCATATGAATTCGGTTTGAGAAGCACGCATTATCCCTGGTGCTAGGCAGAATAACACGTTCCTTACAGGAACAGGACATGGATCCAAGTGGAAATTGGCTCAACATCCCCTCAGATCACATAATTCCTTATGTTTTGAAACTGTATTTAAAAACAAGCAAAACTACTCTGAGGGAGGGAGTACTTACAGACTCATACTTTAATATATTAATTACATTCATTTGTCATCACTTGAACCTAAATACCCTTGGACTTCATTAAAGTTGTCAGAATCCCATTCCCCTCCCACAGCTGAATGTCCAGAAATAATCTATTAAAAGGGAAATGAAGTGAGATACTTTTGGAGTCCCTTGAGATCCCGGGGCAGCAAAGGTGAAGAGGGGGAGAGACTGCAGAAGAACTTTGATGCATGACATTGCCGCAAAGCGGCAGAAATGGGAGCAGCAGAGTTAGTGCTTAGACACTCTTAGTGCCTTCAGGAGACCGATGGCAGTCAGTGCTGTGAGACCATCAGAGCGAAACTCCTGCCAGGCACCGTGCATGGGACAACAGGTTCTCACAATACTGAAAGTGATGCACAGAGCAGGCACTCAAGATTCCTCATCAGCTTTTATTCAAATCCTTTACCAGCAGACACACTCTCTATGTCTATTCTTTCTCTGACCCTAGTATCTTCCACTTTTGGCCCTGCAACAGTCTCTGACACTGGGCTAACTTGCTGTGTATGCAGAACAGAGGAACCTACCCTGCCACTGCCCTTTGACACATGGAGAAGTGCCCACCAAACCCATCAGGGGATGAAATGCAGACAGACTACTGCTTTGCTGCTTAGTAAGTGAACCACCTGGGGTAAGCCCTTTTCTTAGCTTTATTTGGAAACTCTCTGCCCATGCTTGTGTGAAAGGGATAAGGGTGCAAACAAAGGGTCTGGCTGTGTGCTTGTACCTCTGTGTTTCTCTTCTCACCCCTACCCCAGCACTGAATCCCAGTCCACTGCTGGGTGGACCATGCACGGGCTGGTTTAGGTGAGAGGCTGTCTCACTCCCAGCGACATTGCCCTCCTCTCACAGTTCACCTTGCTCTCCATCACCCCCAGAAAGGTTTCCCTTCTCATGCCTCCATGCCTGCAGCCTGGCCATATTCTTCCAGAAGTCCAGCAGTGTAATACCTACCAAATTTTCTGAGCAGTATTTGTGGCTTTAGCACCGGCCTCAGGCACACAGATGGAGCTGGAAGGGCAAAACCCCCGCACTCCTGGGAATTCTCTGTAGGAGTTCAGCAATGCTTTGCAGAAGGGACTGCTCTGAAAACGGTCTTTGCATGCCAATGTCTCTTGCACACATTTGAACGTGCTGTATGGACATGAGCCTCAGGCTTACAGAGAAGCACCTTGTCAGCTCTTTCGTCCCTGTCCCTCTCTGTTCAGACAAGTATCCAGCAAAGCGTGTCCCATGAATAGGCCTGCTCACCATCATGTTGCTCGTATTTTACTTATGCCATATTAATATTGCGTATGTATCATCTTAATTGTTTTGTAATGTTGTAAAAATTGGCCAGTATAATCAGCAATGCTGGATTGCATTAAGCTAATCTTTTTGAAATGTACTGAAATATTAGTTCCATATGATAAAATCCATAAAATACAATCTAGATGCCAATGAGATTAGGAAAATGGGCTCTTTTCCACTTACCTAAATACTGGAAAGATACACAAGTTATTAGCTTTATATCAAACTAATGATCCCTTGAGGCTCTGGTGAAGGATTTAGGAACTGGGTAAAAACAAATAAGTAGTATATAAAGAGACATGGTCTCACCTCCCACCCTCCTGATTACACAGACACACTCCCTGAAGAGCACTGAAACATTCCGAGGTCAAGGTATAGAAAGACCCCGTGAAAATGCATTAATTTCTACGGCTGCTCATCACAGCCTGTGTGAAGTCTGCACTGGCATCCTCAGCCCAGAGTGCTCCCAGCTTCAGGAGCTGCTCAGCTACACAGTTTTGCTGTATAATTTCAAATATTCACCAAGGAGAGGGGTTGGAGGCAATGCGTAGGGGAAGGATGGCAAGAAGAAAAAAGCTTATTCCTAATGCATCTGATCCTGGTGAAATGAAATGCACCTGGCCAAAAGAGACCTAAAAGGCACAGGTATTGTTTGCCACTCTCATTGCTGCTGATCCTCCCAGGGGAACAGTAGAAAAACAGGTTCATGGCTCCCCCACACACAGACCAAGCAGCAGGTCTGTTTGGAAGGATTAAAAAACGTACAAGATACAGTGGCAAAGTGCCCTGCTCATCGACATGCTCCTGCACCTCCCAGGGTGGCAAAATGAACACTTCCAACCAGCCTTTTTCATTTCCCTCCCTCCTGGGAAAGCAATCCTCTGGTCATTACATAAATACACAATAAGATTAATAACTGAGGACTTTATGAATTACGATTGCTTGAGTATTTCAGCTCTGGAATCCAAGGATCTTTCTGCGTATCCTCTCTGAAAGAGTCGAAACTTAAATTTCTCTAAAAACTGTCTAAGCTGACTTGGCCAGCAAGAGAAATCCACTATTGGTTTTGTGGAACAAGTGAGATATTAATAGATTTGGGTTTATAAATACAGAATTGTGCAAGCAGCTTCCTCCTAGTGGAAGAGTGAGACTGATAAAATTCAACTGGTTACCAAGAGTTTTGAAAGGGAAAGCAGAGAAAAAGTTTGACTACTTGCAACAGAGATTTGTTGAGAAACATGTAAATTTCAGGAAACATTTTTTTAAAATAATGATTTTTCTCTTCATTCAAAATAGACTATGCAGAAGAGAAATCAATTCCAGCCCCATCTCTCCAAGGTGTCTTGGCTCTCCAACAGTGACGGGAGTAAAAAGCTATTTTTGTCCTCAATCTGCAGAAATGAATGAGTGCATTCAAGGAATAGGAAGCCTGATGAGGAAGCCTGGGCCAATTTTATATGGTTACCTCTTAGAGAAGAATTGATCATTATTCAAAAATCACTGTTAGTTCGGTATTCAATAACTGACATCATAGGTTCACTCCAAAGAAAAATTAAGTTAGGAGGAACTGAATGCCACTTTTTTCATTCTGGGCCATTTAGAGCAAATTGCACATTGTAAATGTTGCATCTTCAAGGGATTCTCAGGTTCTAGAATACATTCAGGACAAACATTAATATTGATCATTGGGTTAATTTTTAAAACGTATAAATACAAATCTAATAGATTTCAAGACCCTTAATTTTAGCAAAAAACATTTCATTTTATATGAGAAATATAATTAGCCCGGCTGGGCTCTCAAAATAGAATATGAGCCGCATATAGATAATTCAATGAAAACACTACTGGAAATTCAAATACTTATCTAATCTTTATGTCTGGCAACCTATACTACATTACTGATTGTTGGTACCAGTGAAGCATAGTATAGCTTTTACTTCCAAAGGAAATTAAGCCAAGAAAAAGAGTGCCATTTAGTTCAGCGGAAAGATGTTCATACATTTTTATACTTTAAATGACTCCTTTTGAGAGCTTGGAAAATTAAAAGGGCACTCAGCCAAAAATAGCTCAATGTAATTCTACTGAATGCAGGCTAAATAAGGATCAGCCTTATCTAACTTCTCAGAGGTACATTAACCAGAGACACTGTATAAAGTTCCAAAACTATCATATGCCTAAAAGGGATTAGGGAATAACTAAAGTGAAGAAAACCAATTTATTCATAATGTGAAACAACAGGTCATAGAAACTAGCGCAAGATAGTTCCAAGAGAGAGAGCAAGAGCAAAACAAGAATGGAGTCCATTTGTTTAAAGAGGAATGAAACAGCTTTATGTTGAATCACTGGACAAAATGCTCTGGTTTAAGCTGAAAATATTTGCAGGTGTATAACTTACATAGGGAAAGGAAATTCAATAATCTGCTTTTAGTAAGGAATAAAAAGAGAATTCTTATCTATTCCCCCAAAACAAATAACCCGCCAAGAGGGGGAGCCAAACATCATATGTTCATGTGTTTGGTCCCCCTCAAAGCAAGGCTGGAGAACTCAGCTGGGACTGGAGCCCACCAGCTTGCCAATTCTACCTGCCGGTTTCATTCTAGTGCTGATGCCTCCGAATTGTCCTCCTTCCTCTTACCTACAGTGTCAGCACCTATATAAACTACTCATTTGTCATCACTTGCCACAGGCTTCATAATTTTACTGATTGTTTATGAGTGGTTCCTCTTATGGACAGAAGACCATTAGGTATTTGATTAAGGTGTGCAAAATTCAGCTTTTGCGTGTACGAGATTTTCCATGAAAAATAGCAGTTTCCTTAATGTTTTCATGTCTACTGATTTAAGGTTGAATTTCCACCTGGAGAAAATCGCTACTTTTATATTGACAATGACAACATACTATTGTTCTTATATTTTCTTTGTGAAAACCCCTTTTGCACCAAAAGGAGCAAGATTTCACATGCTTGGGCTTTTAAATTGACCCATCCTCACGTGAGAAAATTGTGTGGTTTAACTCTCAAAGAAATTGTTAGGAAGCCATTTGCTGAATTCCAACAAAACAGGGAAGCAAAGGAAGTGTGATAAGCATCACATTTCCTAATGGATAAACGACATGCTACTAGATTTTCCTTTGTGAATGGTCAGATATCAAAAGATAAGAGGACACACTGTTGGCAAAAATGTTTATTTAATAGACAAAAAAGGGTCAAAATGAAGAAACATTACCATACAGAATATGACTTCCAAGTATTGATGATGATTTATGTAGAAACAGTACAAAGTCACTAGGATTACCATTTCAACCCTGTCTGCAGTATTCTTTCTCATCTCTGTAGCACTGTGTGCTCACAAAATGCTGACAAAATGTCTAACATGGTAGCACTCTAAATTAAAAAAAAAAAAATTGAAAACAGTTGATACATTTTTGTTATGCAATACTTAGGTTGACAATCAAGAAAATAATTCACATAATTTTTAATTATCAGAAATGTCACACCAGTTGCACATGCAGCAGTGATTTTATTTAGAAAAAAAATCCAAGTTTTAAAAGCAGAAGCACCTTCAGTATTTAGTCTGATCTATGTATGCAGGTCTGAGAATTTCAGTGCACCATTTCAGAAAGCAGCAAAACCCTGGATACACAAAGGTGTCTTATTAAGATGTTTTTATTTAAAGACTTCAATAGTAGAAAACTCTATCACGTGCCTAAGTCAGTGCTAGGAACTCCTTATCTGTCCATTTTAGAAATGTCACTTTTTTCAATGGTTGAGTATGTCTAGGATAGGTTTCCGACAAATTGATTTTAGCTATGAAAAAATCACATCTCCACTTAGCAGTTACTAACCATACAGGTTCTTAATTTAACCATGCCATGGTCACATTTGGTCTTCTAGCTACAGCTCATATACAATCATTTAGCTGTTCTCTATCTCTCTTTTTAGTGTATCAGTCAAATACTATTGGATATAATTTAACGTCAGGTAACATGAAGTATAAACTATAAAAAGGGAGGAGATTTCCTCCTTGCCATGCCTGTGAGGTCTTCCCTTCTAAACAGAATAGGAGATTTACCACTGATTTCAATGCGGCAGGATTTAAATCGAAGGTTGTTTATATGTAAGCAAAGGAGAGCAAGGGTGGGATGCAGAGGAGAGCAATACGAAACAGGCCAGGCACCCATTTACTGGCATCAAATGGTTCCAGCATTTTGCCAACCATAGCAAATGCCATAACTATGTACTCCTTCTGGAACAAAGCCTTGGTGTAACTAAGTTACAGCAGTAAAGAAATAACTTACGTTTTTGGTGACTCCAAGTCCAAAAGAAGACCAGTGAAGTAAGTGTGAAAGCAACTGCAACCCTTTTGGCCTGCAGTGCTATGATACACCCAAAAGACTTAGGAAGCACTTGGAGTTTTGATGCCTAAAATGACACAAGCAAGCTCTGCTTGCTAAGATGTCATCCAAACACAAGACAGGTGAGCCCGACTGAGTTCCCACGGTTCTTCAACATATGACTAGAAGTGTTCATAGGGCTGGGAAAAAAAACCCCAACTTTTTAATTAGATAGATGAATATATTAAGAGGAAATTGCTTTCCCTGGAACAGTGATAATCAGTAAGACTAAATCTGCAGTGACCCAAGATTTTTCCTGAGCTAAATCTACCTGTACTTGGATCACACAGGCAAACTGCATAACCTTGGGGTCACTGCAATGTCCTCTGTATGTTTTACGAGATCATGAAACCTAGGGGCTCCAGTAATTTCCGCTTTTGTAAAAAAGAAATTGAAATAATATTCTGCATAAATGTTTTCTGATTCTTTTCTAGTCCAAAGGGACCTAGACTGGGTTAGATGAATCACATAACGCCCAGTTGGCCCAGAGAGTGATATAGGCAATTAAGGAGAAAAGGAAAGGAGCAGAAATCATGGAGCCAGCTCCTGCCAAACCAAAGTGAAGCACACAGCAGGGAGGACAGCAGTTGGCAAAGCTAATTTAAAAGAAATAGCAGTTATCTGAGATTAACTTTAAAAGGTTCTCTTAAGTTCAGAGAGAAAGATTCACTCCTTTTTGAAATTGCAAAATCTGTTTCTAAAATCTTTTAAAACCTTTTTAAATGTGACATTTCAGATAAAAAAATACTCTTCTGAAATCAAATGTTTCGTTTGACAAATATTGCAACCAAATAGAACATTATGATGTTCTCAAACCCACTCTCCCCTTTTTTTTTATCCAACAGGAACCACTCACAAAATTCAACCCAAATTCACAAATAGCTGAGTGCCTTCCTAATTTGCTCTTCATCAAAAAATTGCTTTTTTTTAACCACAAATATTCTACTGCCATGTAACAGGAAAGAAGGGGCCAATTATTATTCCCCCGTGCTCCACAGATGGAAAGCGAGTGCCGGCAAATAAGCTGGTTTTGCTGTTCCAGGGCCTGTGAAAGCGAGGACTTTTCTTATTCTGTGCAAATAGACTTTGACCCCTCATGGGAGGCCGAACTTTGCAGGGGTTCATTAGTTTGTTAGTTGTGACAATACCTCTGGCTGATTAGGATTTGGACGTAAATTGCTATCACTGCTCACCATTCACTAGATACATCATTTACAGCGCAGATGAAAGACAAGCCAAGTATATTCCTTCCTGGCACTCCTGAATTTACACAGAGTTTTCTGCTGAGGGGAGTAAAATTCCCTTCTTCTTTGGTATCAGATCTCATATGGAGCAGCTGCCTTGGCAGAAACACTCAGCCTCCTGGGCGACAGAGCAGGAGAGTGGTTGGAGACTCCAAGGGGGGAAGAGGAGGGAACATCAACCGCAGCCACGTAGGATCACAGTGTCATGGAACAGAGAAGATCTACTAGCCCATCAAATCCAGCCGTTCATGACGGCAAGACTCAGTCGCCTGCAGAGTGGACTCCAGAAGGTCTTCACTGAGGCCTGCCTGCCTCTGTAGCCCTCATCTCTGCACTGTCAGAGAAACAGCTGGATGCACAGAGGCCAAATTTAGGGGAATGCGCAAGGACACTAAGTCAGGTCAATGTGCAGTCATCTGTCTTTCTTCAACACGTGTATTGAGCTAGCTTAGACTCTTTTGGTTATCTTGGGCCAATATAGGCTGTGGCCAGACATAACCTCTTCCAGCTCCACGTGCCGTGGAGGAAGATGCTGCCCTCCCAAGATGTCCCTTATCACTCACTGGCTGATGGCTGCTGCCCCCACAGCACCTGTGATTAAGCCACATGTATTACACCCAGACCTATTATTACTTGAAATACCTATGATAGTACTCAGACATGCTAGGGCCACCATGTGTCCTTTGTGAGTTTTGCCCAATCGTTGTTCCTGGGCACCACATAGCAGTCAGCTCTGGAAAGCTTTTAGGGGTAAGCCAAAGCTGCATCAAGAAGTCAATATTCCTCAGGAAATCATCCATTTCTGCAGGGATCCTGTGAACTGGTGATCTTCCCTGGAGCAGGAGTGGTACCAGAAGGGAACAAAGATGCTCCAGCCCCACTGGCTGTGACGGCTCTGATGAGAGGCCAAGGGCCCCAGTTGTGGTGGTAAGTGGAAGGAGCTGATGGGAAACGGAGGCAAATACGCAGAAACATATCCTGCTATGCATATCTCCATTTGACATATCAGTTTGGATTTCTATCTCTAATTAGTATTTTTTTTCTGTGTCTTTAGTTTGAAATTGCCCTTATAGAAGGGTATATGATAGTTTTTAAAACATACCCCACATCAGAAAAAGCTGTGTTTCATATGTGCAACCTGCTTCTCAGGTTTCACTATATTAAATAAGTACTCCAAGAAAGTGTAGCAAAGTGCTCGGGCAGCTGGTCTAGTCAGTAACCTGCACAGAGGAAGAGCTCTCTCCTGCCATCAGACGAGGGAGAGGAAAGGGGAGGAGGACAGAAGGAAAAGTCCACTCCATGCCAGGGGGAAAGGCTCCGCTTCACAGACTTGCTCTTACATTACTTGTGTGGCAGGACAGCTTGCACTGCTGCTGAAGTAAAGAGATTTTTGACAGGTAGACGGCAAGCTATGCCTGTGAAAGTGTGGTGTCACGTATCTGTTCAGCTCCACAGATAACGCCTGCCGTGGCAAAGACAGGGATCAAACCCGCGGCATTCGCGTGAGCTGAGGCATGCCCTTGCCTTTTAAACTGGCAAGCAGATCAGGTACCAGCACAGAGCTACAGCAAAAATTACCTCTTCCACTCTTCAGTCACATCATAATGTACCACTTGGGCATCTGACAGAGACAGGGCTCAGACACTCCTTTACCTCCACCTTAGTGCTGAGCTATCCATCACCAGGACCGTTCAGGGATTTTTTATGAAGTAGCTGAAAATCTTCAGTGCCAGAAGGGTGCTGGGGAAAGGAAAGTGGTAAATTGCGTGTGATTAACTGGCAGTCATCACAGAGGATTAAGGTCTCTAAAAGCTAGTTGTCTCACTATGAAAAAGTTCGCACCAGATGAGGACATTTTCCGTAGAGTCAGTCTGAAAACTAGAGTCTTATCACCTTTGAAATGGAAAAAGTCACATTGTAAAGGTCTCTTGGTCTTCCTTGTCCCTGAATTTCCATGGCTGTATACATTTATAGCATCTGTCTCACAGCCAGCCACACGTAGTCTCGTGGCAACGCTTAGGACCGAATCTGAACAGCAAAGGAGGTGCTGGGCACTGCAGAAACCTGGATGCAAACTTGTGGGACATTGACATGCTGCTCTGGTGTCTCTGTAGCTGCAAACCCTGTAAAAATACAAATCACAGGGGAAAAGGCAAAAGCGACAGATCAAAATTCAGCACAAGACAGTTGCTGGTGGTCCCTGCGGTCCCTGCCGACATGAGGCTGAAAATGGCTTTCAGCAGGGGTTTTATTTTCTTAATGCTAGGAGGGCTACAGCTGAAAGTCGCTACATTTAATGTTAACATTGAGGCTGGAGACTTCATATTGTAGTGATTAGTAGCAGGAACTTCAGAGATGGTAGCGTGCAAGCCAGAGAGAACACGCAGATTGGGTGTAAGGAGAATGCAAGAATCGCAGGTCAGCTCTAAGTAATGGAATTTCGTTTTTTTAAATGCACTTCCTCTCTGGTTAGTTTCTGAAATACAAACAAAATCTCACAGCATTTAGGCTCTCTCCTTCCTTGGTTTTTGGCTCATGAAAGTCTTTTGCCCTCCTTGACTGGTCTAAATTGGATTATATACAATACATAATCCAAAGTGGGAAGCAACGTCAACCACATTGACGCTTTGGTTTTGCTTGTTTAAAAAATGCATTTCCACTCTCAGGGTTCAGTTTACAGTCCTCTGTCACGCAAGTTCCCCCTTGTCTCCAGGGAACTGTGTCTAAGTGAGGATGACACTTGAGAAAACTTGTAGGACTGGGCCTCTAGTTTCTTAGGTTTCTTGAGGAAAGAGGGCAAAATCCTAGATATTTAGCAGAAAAGTATTTTTTTGTCTTGCAAAAGAAAAATACACCAAAAGAAACATATCAGTCAAAGTAAATTTCAGTGCTAATTTTTTATACCAGAGCCAAACCCAAAGGAATCTGTGCAGAGAAAAGAGAAACAGACTAAAGACAGATACAGGACCATGTTCAGATATCCTTCCTCGGTATATTAGTTCATACTTTGAATTAAAATTGTTATTGAAAATTTTTTAGAACAAAGGCAACAATGGTGAAAGGAATAGGCATGATACTATGCTTATAAATTTCCATAGAAATAGATTCAGATTTGAAAACATGTCAGTTTCTGAAATTGTAATAATAGATGGAACATAGAATACAGACTCAGCTGAGTAATTTTTGGGAGATTAGCAATTGCCATTACTTCATCTATCCCAACAGGATATTTTTCCAGTATTTTGAGGCCTCATACAAGAAAGCAAAATGCGTATTTGCCTCTAAATTGGAAAGACATGAGTTTGATGGATGGACTGTTAGATGGATAAGGAATTGACTGGATGGCCTCTTCCAAAGAGTTACAGTAGACGGGTCAAGGTCCAAATGGAGATCAGTTACAAGTGGTGTCCCTCAAGGGTCCGTACTGGGACCAATACTACTTAACGTCTTCATCAATGACATAGACAGTGGGATTGAGTGCACCCGTATCAAGCTTGCAGATGACACCAATCTGAGTGGTGCAGCTGGTACACTTGAGAGAAGGGATGCCACCCAGAAGGGCGTTGACAGGCTTGAGAAGTGGGTCCATGTGAACCTCATGAAGTTCAACAAGGCCAAGTGCAAGGTCCTGCACCTTGTCTGGGACAATCCCCGGTATCGGTACAGACTGGGAGATGAAGGGATTGAGAACAGCCCTGGAGAGAAGGATTTGGGAGTACTGGTGGATGAAAAATAGAGTATGAGCTGGTAATGTGCTCTTGCAGCCCAGAAAGTCAATCACACCCTGGGCTGCATCAAAAGAAGTGTGGCCAGCAGGTTGAGGGGGGTGATTCTGCTCCTCTACTCGGCTCTTGTGAGATCCCACCTACAGTACTGCATCCAGCTTTGTGGTCCCTAGCATAACAAAGACATGGATCTGTTAGAGTGGGTCCAGAGGAGGGCCACAAAAATGATCAGAGGGCTGGAGCACCACTCTTATGAGGAAATCCCTAGAGTTGGAGTTGTTCAGCCCAGAAAAGAGAAAGCTCTGTGGAGACCTTATTGTAGCCTTTTGATATATAAAGCAGGCTTATAAGAAAGACTGAAAAAGACTTTTCACCAAGACCTGTAGTGACAGGACAAGGGACAATGGTTTTACACTGAAAGAGGGTCGATTTAGATTGAATGTAAGAGTGATTTTTTTTTTACAATGAGGGTGGTGAGACACTGGAACAGGCTGCCCAGAGAAATTGTGTGTCCCATCATTGGAAGAGTCGAAGATCAGATTGGATGGGGCTTTGAGCAACCTGCTGTAGTGAAAGCTGTCCCTGCCCACCATTCTATGAGTCTACAAATCTCTAATTCTGTATTTCAGTAGGATGATGAGACAAAAATTACTCAACAGCTGTGTAGCCCTAGAGATGCCTGAAGTTCATAAATGTTCTACTTGGAAAACCTCAGGTTCTCTAGATGCCAAAACCTCCACTCCTATGAGTGCCCAGGGCTGCCCTCATTTGCCAGATCTGAGCAGGTCATATGTAAATACCACCTCCAGATAGCTGGGATGGTTCAAGCCATTGGACCATCTCCTAATGCTCATTGACTGGGACAAAATCCCCAGAAGGGAGATTCCTCTTCAAGCAGAGGAAGAGGAGCAGCAACTCTGTAAGACACTAGCCTGGTGAGCAAAAATCCCACCCAGGCTGTGGAAGAGCCACATGATGGGTAAGATCAAAGCATGGCCGAGAGGCATGGGAGCTAGAGAGAGAAATGCACGCCTGAGCTTCAGGACCATGTCCTCAGATCCACTGGGATCTGAGAGAAAAATGGAGTGAGAGAAGAAACGTGACTGTGTGGCAGTGCTCTACTGCTTAGAGTATTTTCTGTAAAAATGGGGAAAAAGCTTGTTACAAATCATGCCAAGGACTGTTTATGTGAAACAAAACAAGGACTGCATGCGTCAGTAGTGGTGTGGGATGGCCCACCTCCCTATACATTGACAGGAGGAAGGGACCTCTGCCAGCTCCAAAACAGAGGTTGTAATACCTTCCCACAGGAGATCCAGGAGTGTGGCTGACTCCTCCTTACAGCTACACGAACAGGGCCAGATTTGTAGTACACCTCTACCCTTCGTATTTTCTCTCAGCCAACTCCTGCCAGCTACTTGCTGAGCAAGCAGATTTTAAAGCTGTTCCCTAAGCAGTGCTCCTGGATCATACTGTGCAGCAGCCAGCTTACACAGAGCCTAGATGTGTAAGAGGGGCTGCATTTTGTGCCATGAGTCAGGGGTACGAACCATCTTGTTGCAGAAAGAAATCGGCAGCAGTACTAGTTGAGTGTCCAAAAACTGATGGAATCTTTAAACATCTGATCCTCTAAACTCATCAGCACTGCCAGTTAAGGTATGGGGCTCAACAGACTGATCATCAGACTTAATGCTAACAATGCTGTAGGGTTTTTTTTGTGTTGACAAATGATATGCTTGAAAATCACTGTTCTTGGACTGAAGATGTCAGTGCATAAGTGATCTGGTGGACAACTAAATCTGTCCCACCATACCTGATCTCTACAGATATAAGCATAAACAGATTTAAACTTCCTTTTAAAATGCTTTGCCTAAAGTTATAAACTGCCTAAACCGTACTCTGCTTACCCCATTATCAGTTGTAGGGATTCTGTTTTGCCATACAACCACCACAGGCTGTGCATGCTCATGTGAAGGAACTGGAGGAACTGCTGGGAGATTAGTCAGCCTCATGGGCGATTGTTTTACAAGCCCAAATGCCAAATGCTGGTCTTGGATTTTTCTAACAAATTCAGGAAAATCACAAATCTCTGTCAAATTATGGTTTGTACTAAATCTGAAGTGGTTTAATTAAGATGCCTTTGTGGACTCAGCCACAAGCCACTTCAGGCCCCAGTTCTGGAGTTGGAGCTGTGGTTGTGGTCAGCGGGAGCTGGAGTCCCATTGGTATCAATTAAGCTGAAGTTGCTGCAGGCAGCCATGTGCTCAGAGAAAGTGGGAGAGGAGAAAACTGGCTGAGCAAAGCTCTATTGCTCTCCAACTACCTTAAGTGGGGCAGCAAGCAACCACAAATACCCTCTCCCTCCCCTTTATCAAAAGAAAGCCAGAGGGACAATCTCCTTCAAGGTAATGTACACAGCTAATTCAAGAAGAAGTGATTTTGTAAATCTGGCCACAGCAGGAATTCAACAAGGACTGTCCTGTATGGTAAAGCTTTACAAATGCCTTTTGGTGACCAGGTGCATTCCCACCCCAGCTGCTGAAAATGCAATACTCTGTGCAGAAATACTGAAAGCAATCGTGGCTTCAGAGGAGGTGGTATTTTCCACAAATGCCTAAGCTCTGAAATCAGGCGTAGTATAAGAATCTCTAAGCCTTTGCTTAGAGGAAAAACATAGCATCAAAATGACAGAAGAAGAATTTTTGAAGTGAATCAGTGAAGCCTGCACACCAGAAAACCAAGCAAAACAAATTTTTTTTTTTTTCTTTTTTAGATCGGATCAGTTTCATAACTGTTTGAGTTATATGCCTTGGCAAGGCTGCAACACTTTACCCATGAGTATGCGGCTCCTAAGTTCAGCTGCAGCCTTCCAGCTGAGGATATATCTCGTGGCCAGCAGCACAAGCGTGCTGGTGCCGAGGATGCCTGGATCCGGATCCCTGGTTACTGGAGGAGGTGAGTCAGCTGGAGCTGCTGTGGCCAACTGTGCAAGGGTTCCTTGAAATGAGGAGGTGCACTGAGCCCGACCTCACCCAAAAAATGCAAATGTTGGGTTCTCATCTCTCGCTTGTGACTCATTCCTGAGGGAATGTGCTAGATCTCTTGGGACTCTCTGTCATACAGAGATTTTGGTACATGGCTCCCATGAACAAGAAGTCTCTGGCAGTAGTTAAAAAAAAAGACCTTTTATCACTAAAGGCCAGACGTGTTTGTAAAGATGAAGGGAACGGGAAGGGACCTGAAACCACTGTTTGAGCTTTCTTCATGCATCATAGTAGAAAAAGAAGATACAAAGGCAATCTGTCCCACTTCAAGGCCATTTTTAACAACTCCTCCGTGTGAGTACAGCTACCAGCTCTTTCCTAGTTTACTAAGAACTTACTGCAAGTGCCCTTTCTAAGTTTGTCAGTTTTGTTGATGTTTACCATGTTACCACAGTGTTCTTCATGATTTATATAGTTGTTATCTTACATTCTGCCAGCTTTTCAAGGTTTTTGTGATCTTTCTCCACCCTTAATACAGCAGTGACATATTATATGCAAATGACAGTGCCATGTGTTCTGTGTATCTTTACGGCATATAACCCAGCCAACAGATGTTTTTAAACCACAGTATACAACATATATTCAATTCATGCAAAAGAACCTTGCAATCATTCTTTGTTTTGATTCAGAAGTTGCTAGTGTTTGAATTGTGTAATCGCTGTTTTGGAAAGATCTCCCAGCCACTAAATAGCTGATGTTTCTGTGGGCAAGTAGGAAATGCCTTGATTACCTTATTAGAATAGACGGCTAACAGTGACAGCATTAAAATAAAGCAGGATCAACAGCTTGTAGACCAAGTATCTTGCAGTACACAACTGTTAAGGTAAGTAACCCATATTTGCTTCCTCCTTCCAAAATAATGAGTAAGTTTTTTTGCCCTGCAGTTATTCAAGACATAAGGAAACAAGAAAAGGCAAAGAGACCCTCCTTGGAAAGATGAAGAAAGGAATCTAGTGAATGAGAAAGGAAAACCAACTGCTGAATCAAGCGGAGACATTACCTGCTTCAAAGAAAGAAGTGGAAAAGTTACAGAAGGTGCCTGTAATGGGGAACTTGTGACCACTTTGGACTTGCGGATGCTGTGATCTTGAAGAAGGTAGCTCTGCATGACCACTGAAGTACACCATCAGACCCTGCTCCCAAACATCCAGCAGGTGCTGTAATTCTGGCAGAGGAGACTCCATACTTATGCTTTGTTCCACATAGGTATGTGTATATCCCATGTAGAGAGGGATATGTCTGTTAGAGTGTAGACTCTCTTTATCTGGGGTGCTGACTGCTGAACTGCCCTGCACCCTGCAATTTATCCCTTTACTAACACCATCGTGATTCAGTAGTTTAGGATCTCTGAAAGTTAGAAGAGTGAGGTATCCCTGAATGAAGCGTCCTGAATTGTCCTGTAAAAGATCTACTGATTGTACATGTGGTTTGGGCATTAACTTCAGTGCTTAAGTTAGTAGTGGGCACAGATTTGCTGTCAGAAAGAAGAGGGCTCTCAGTCCTCCTTTGAGCCTCTTCATCGGTCCCCACAGGCTGGAACATGACCACTGGGTCTGTACCAGGCACAGGCAAGTGTCTCCGCTGTGGTGCGTTGCTGGAGCAGGGACTGGGCTCCAGCTGTTGGTTGGGGATTGGAGGAGGAGGACCTACATCCACCCCATAACGCAGAACTTGCATGTGAGCAGGAAGGGCTTCAGCCTTTCCACCTGAATCATGGCTGCATGGCAAAAGAAAGCATTCCTTAGAAAAAAGGTGTATGCAATAGTGTGCCCAAGGTGACCCGATCTGTATGAGTGCAGGGCAGATTAACACTTGAGAAGCAATCTTAATTCTAGTGTTTCCTAACTTTCAGATTCTTGACATTCCAGTTTTGATACTGTTCTTCTGAACTATTTTACCTGCAGCGCCTATACAGGGAAGACACAGCTTTTATCCACCTGGATGAGCAGTGTTCCAGAAAGAATAAAAATTTCAGAAAAGTCAAGTTGAACAGAGGAAACATCAGGGGTTAATTTGATGGAAGAATCAGTCTCAGAATTTTGGTCAGGCTGAATTAATAGCCATTTTGTCTTGGGTTGCTTTAACCTGGTAACTTAATCTGTAAGAGTTTTATATCCTACAAACATTTGTTCATCATTGTCTTTGAAAACACATTTCTTCACATCTAATTGGATTCAGTTTTATTGCTGTAAGAAAAAAAAATATCAACACTTAGCACCAGTCAAACAGAATTCACTTTCCAGTAACTCAGAACACTCTCTTTGAAGGTGAGCTTGCTTTGCCAAAGCTTTGAAGTTTGCCATATGTACCAATCCTGCTGCCAAATGCAATGATGTGATTACAGACACACAGATTTGGCAAATTTTCACTAAGACTTTGTCTTGATCAGAGATGTCTAAAGCTCGCCAGAAGCATGTAAAAACACGTAGACTGCTAATGGGTTGAGCTCCTAATAGGTGGACTGGGAATTATTTGAGAATACATATTTCCAAAGGAAGAAAAAGGATTCTTTTTATTTAGCCGCAAGTAGAAGAAGGCAACTCTGAAAGAGCATGCTGACCCAGCACAGCTGAATTCTCACATCTCTTCCTGAAGCTGGTTCTTCAGCATCTTCCCATACCCATTTAGTGTGGGGATGTTCCCAGCAGGCAGCTGTAACAGGGACTTGGTGTCAGGAAGAATTGCTTGCTAAATTCTCTCTTGACCTATACGGAAATGCCAAAGTCTCCTGTTGATGTTACAGCTTAGATACTGACTGTAAAAACTTGTCCATGGGTTTGGCTGGATTTGTGATACCATTTGCTAATCAACCAAAATTTACCTGAATAAAATCCAGTTGATGGTTGCCTTGAAGCAGCTCCAGAACAAAGAATAGGTGAACTGTCCTAGAACTGAAGACCCTGGTGAAAAAGAAGCAGCCTTCTCTAGCTCCCTAGCCCTGGACAAGTCTGCCCAGTTGAGCCACTGTGTTTCCAAGCCTCAGTAAAGGTGTCCTGGTGTCTACTGGTAAACTTCTGCCTGTACCATGCCATAAATAGATGACATCTGAGTTTAGGGATACCAAGTTGAAAACAGTGGCTGCAGTCTCCCCACCTCAGTGTCCCTACTTGTAAATGAGACTGATGACACATCTCAGGAGGTAGGGTGCTCAGAATCCTCAGTGCCAGTATGACCTGCTGAGATCTTTACACAGATGGTTAATACTTTCATTCCAAATCATACTTTAACATCTGTGTCAATGAAAAAAAAAAACTATTAACTACTAATTTCAATTAATCTGCATGGGGCAAAAAGCACTGCATTTTGTTATTACTATACAAATGCCACATGTGAAAGAAAGAAAACTGCTAGACTTTGTGCACAAAGCAAGTGGTTAATTCTGGCCTTGTATTTCTGGTAGCATCTCCTGTCCAGCACAAATATTTCTCTTCTCAGGCTGGGTTATCCACCTCCTCTCTTAATTCCCTGAGGAAGAAGAGTAAAACTTTCAGCGACGAGGTTTGCACCTCTCCTTGGCAGTCAAACTGGAGTAGGGGAAGATGTTTCTTCTGCCAGTCTCCCCTCCTGCCTGGCAGAAAAATGAGGATGCATCCTGCCACCTGACAGGCCCTGCAAGCGACAGCACCAGCCCTGGGCAGCAAGTCACCCAAAGTGGTCAGTACGTGTGCCAGATGGATGAGGCACAGCTTGAGTCACAGGCCTCAAACGGAGGATTATTGCTCTAAAATGAGCATATGTCAGCAGTATTCAAGAAACCCAAGCTCCGTTCTGACCTGCTTACCTTGGAGCTGACAGTCCTGATGTGCTGGATTATGGGAATTGCTCCTTACAGCAGCTGGAGCCTGGCAGGAATGAAAACTCAGCAGGAACTGCAGGTGTCTGCGCAGGGCTGGACCAGCTCACAGCAGCCCTGCAGAGCCGACTGCGGCGGCAAGTGCTGGCTCTAGCAGGAGTCATCACTAGTGCAATATATTTCGGAGTCTTTTTCTCCAGAGCCTAAGAGGATAAAGGAAAGGCAGATTACCCAGTCTGGACACAAGAAAATATTACTTTTACTGTGTTCGCTGTTTTTTTTTAATTTCCAGCTAATGGCTGTACAGATTTTCGTATTTTCTCCAGCGCTACAATTTAAAAAGCTTGGACCATTCTTGGGCCAGATATGAGAAGGCAGGACTGTTTCAGTCTTAGGTGGCTGTCTCCAGCAGCACAATTCTGGGCTCACCCTCCTCATTTGCTAGACATCTGAAGTCAGTGTGAGGTGCTTACTAAAGTCTTTTTTGGGGATGCAATTCATCTCTTTGAGTTCTGCCTTGAGTCCCATCCTATGTGTCCTTTTAAGGACAGATTGCTAAAAAATGAACAGACTTTGCTGCAAAATCCAGCCCAGATAGTTCCTAGTTGGTGAGCTCCACATGAACTCTCCTGGCATAGGCATAAGTCCCTTGTGTTGCCTCTGAGGGAAGCATCAGGAGAGGCTGTACAATCCCTGGAGACCTTGCAGGGAAGGTGAGAAGCTGTTTCTTAGGGCTGTCTGAGCTGAGGGACTGAGGGACAAACACACCTTCTGACACAGCAAGGTCTACACGTGGGACCTGGCCAGTAGTGCCACTGCTCCATTCTGTTCGCGCACCTGATTTCATTTCTGCATCCTGAGGCTGGGGTGTATCCAGGTCTTCGACTGACACAGGGGTGGGTCAGAGCCAGGATCTACATGGTCCACCAGTTTGGATAGGGCCTAATTTATCTTGAGGAGCAGAAGTCAGGTGTGATATATACAGTTTTTGAGGATCGGTATCTCTATTAAGGAGAAGGTTTACATTTACAGAGGTGGGCCAATGCAAACCTCATGAAAATCAACAAGTCCAAGTGTAAGGTCCTGCATGTGGGTCGGGGCAATCCCAAGCACAAATACAGGCTGGGTGGAGAATGGATTGCGAACAGCCCTACTGAGAAGGACTTGGGTATGTTGGTTGATGAGAAGCTCAACATGAGCCAATAATGCACGCTTGCAGCCCAGAAAGCCAACCGCATCCTGGGCTGCACCAAAAAAAGCGTGGCCAGCAGGTCAAGGGAAAGGATTCCGCCCCTCTAGTTTGCCCGGGTGAGACCCCACCTGGAGTACTGTGTCCAGCTCTGGAGCCCCCGACATAAGAAGGACATGAACCTTTTGGAGCAAGTCCAGAGGAGGGCCACAAAGATGATCAGAGGGCTGGAGCACCTCTCCTATGAGGACAGGCTGAGAGAGTTGGGGCTGTTCAGCCTGGAGAAGAGAAGGCTTCACGGAGACCCTATAACAGCCTTCCAGTACCTAAAGGGGGCTTATAAGAAAGACGGCGACAGGACTTTCAGCAGGGCCTGTTGTGATAGGAAAAGGGGTAATGGTTTTAAAATAGAAGGAGGTAGATTTAGACTAGATGTAAGGAAGAAACTTTTTACAGTGAGGGTGGTGAAACAGTGGAACAGGTTGCCCAGAGAGGTGGTGGATGCCCCAGCCCTGGAAACATTCAAGGCCAGGTTGGACGGGGCTCTGAGCAACCTGATCTGGTTGGAGATGTCCCTGCTCCTTGCAAGGAGGTTGAACTAGATAACCTTTAAAGGCCCCTTCCAACCCAAACTATTCTATGGATGTATGGTTTTAGGCAACAAAAGGGTGTTTTATTATACAGTGCTAATGGCTGAAAGCTGACAACCCTCCTTGGTCCCTCTTTGCCTCTGGAAACACAATTGTGCATGAGAGGCATGACCCTGAGCCCTATCAGCTTTCCAGTTCACCAGGATACTGAAGGATTTCCACTGGCCTGATCCTCATGCATTGTCACCCACCTGTTTCAGCAGTCCCCAAGCAGTTCTTGGTGCACGAGCTTCTCCCCAGGCTCAGATTTGCTGATAAGACCATCTATGCTGAGCAATTCATCTGCCATAAGGCTTTAAGAAAAAGCAACACCAGAAGCAGAAACTGAATTTTTATCTTGCTGCTCTTCTCTTTCTCCTTTTGGGTGCTTTTTGGGGACTTTTTATGTCTTCAAGGAAATAAGAATAAATCAAAAAAACCTAGGTTCCACTCTTGCCAGCTAACTTTTTTTTCTTTTTCTCTCAGAATTGTCCTTTCAAAAACCATCTAAATTACTGACAGGCCAGGAGTTTTCCCAGACATACTTTAGAGCTAAAAGGACAGGGAGCATTTCTTCCATTGCAAGCCTTATTTAGTAATTTACATGTGAATTTTTTAGTTGTTTTCCTTTCTTTTTTCTATAGCATTAGTATTAAATAGTTCACAGCACTTGCTGTGGTGAAAGTAGACTGGCAATTGTTTGACACAGAACCCAAGATCATTTTTCACCATCTGACACTGTGACATTCAACTATTCAAAATGTGCAGCAGGATCCAAAATTATGTAGCAAAGAACTCTGGAGTTTTGAGTCATACTGGGAAAATTCATCAAAGTAGATTATTTCTTCCTATCAGACTCAGAGAAAAGACAAAATGGGAAGATGAGAAAAGCAGAGACCATGATCCAATCTAGGTTAGCTTGTCCCGGTCCATCCTGTTTTCCAAAGCACCATCTGAAAAGTGGGAGATGGTTGAAGACCTCCACGCTTCAGACATTCATTTTCCCCTTCTCCTCCCAGACTGACTCCTAACAGGGTGCGAGCAGGTCCGGGAGGGCTAGGAGCATTGGAGGCAATCCTCAGGAGGGTCTCTGTGACATTTTTGGGCTACCTAGTCTTTGTAAAGTGGCAAGAGAGCAGATCAGAGCCTGTACTCCCATAGCACTCATTGTAATACGTCCTCCATGCTGGACTGGTATTTGCCTGTGGGGCCAATAAAACCTAACAGTTTTAATCTAAGAATGAGGTAGAGACATTAAGCTGACTCCTGAACAGCAGCACGACACAAACTGGTTCCCAGCAAACATTTCCAAACTAATTTTCAGTCAGCTGAGCCTCAAAAAAATGCTGTGTTTGTCTTTCTGTACATCCAGTCATTTAAAATATTATAATAGGAGACACTTTTGGACTACAACCCCTTTTGGAACCAAATCAAACCTCTTTGCTATTTAAAAATAAATGCTAAATTGTTTCAAAGACATTAATAATATTGTGTCCAGTGGAGATGTACTACACTTTTCAAGATGCCTAGTTTGTACTGACAACAGTTCAAATATATTTATGTTGTCCCATCAAAAACTCAGTAGTTTCGACTTTCAAGAGGATGTTTTTTAAACATCTTGGGTAAATGGAGAATTTGACTTTCTGCCCAGGACACCCTGAGAGCTGTTTCTTACAGAAAAAGAGGAGAAAAAAAGCAACTAAGAGGATAATAAATCCCAACATTTTTCTCTAAACAAGAGTTGTTTTAGTTAAACTAGCATTCACTTCATTTATAATAGTGCCCTATGTTTCTTTAGGCTATTGCATTTTAAAAAAACCTCTGGACTCATCCATCATTACGCACACTTTACTGATTTCACTTTAAACATCGCTGACTAAAACTTCCATTTATCAAGCCTGTTTTGCCTAGCACTTGCGGGCTAATTTATTTTCACTTTGAAAGATTTGGTGTCTTTGCATTGTAGCGAACACAGTGTTTGTCAGAGATTCACACTGCGGGGAGCGAGCCCTGGTAAAATCAGTGTGCCCACCCACCACACATGAACACGAACTAATGTCTCTCTGAAGGAGAGAGCCCTGGCGAGCCCTGCATTGGAGAACAGATGATGCTTTGCGCTGTACCGTGCTACAGCAGCTGGAGGCAGAGGCAGGGAATGGCTCTCAGATAAAGGAATTTGAGATCTGGCATACAGGGGTTGTAAGGCAAAAAAAAAAAAGTACAGGTAAGTGTCAGATATTTGTAGTACATTTCAGACCTTGCCAGTACCATGCAAAAAAAAAAAAAAAAAATCTAAACCCCAAATTATAAGTCAGACCTGGCTAACCAGACCAGTAAAGAGTAAGAAGTTCTGTTAAGCTTGAAGATCTTTTGGGCTTCTGCTAGCCTGAAAGATGCTCTGCTTTTTCCGTATGCCTTTGTGGGGTCATCCTCCACTTTTGTTTCTACAACGTGGTTTCTGCATCAGCAGATGGCATAAACTCCAGTGAGAAAACATATGAAAGGAAGAGCTTCAGAGAACTTCCTCCAGGTTTGTTCCATCAAAACCAGGACATGGGGGAGAAAGAAATCCCTGATTTTGGCAGCCCAGCAGGCAGCCCTTTGCTCCTTCCCATCACTCTGAGCAGAGAGCAAATAATGACCAAAACCACAGCTGTTCTGAGGTGGACGTACAGGCAGGAACGGGAACCAGGCTGTACTACTGCAACAGAGCAAGAGGTGAGTTTGTTTTTCCCTGGTACACAGAAGAGGCTGTTCTGTACGTGTTCAGCCCTCCCCAATCCACTCAGCAGCATCTTGCCTTTGCAAGTTATCTACTGCAGGCTGAAAAATGTTAGTAATTCCACTTGACCCAGCACTGTAAAGAAAGGCTATATTGTGCATAAAGCCAGCATTGGCTGGTTTATAACTCTGCATAACACCAAAATTATTATTTCTCATAGGGTTTTTATTCTCCTCACATTTGAATTAGGTTGACCCAACAATTTAAAAAATCTAGTGAAAAAGACAGGATGGTTACATATGAGAGATAACCAGCTCAGCATTAATCAGGCTCTGCAGCTCTGCTCTGCGGTTGGATGGCTGCATGTGATGGGGAGGAGAGGGGTTACCAGTAATCCCTTGTTAAAACCAGTAATTCTTAGCAACACTAGCAGCAACTTCTCAGGTTACAAATGCACCACATTATTCCAGAAGCTTGTTTTTCTTTTATTTCTTTCATAAATTTCCAAGTTGACTTTTGCAGGTACACTGAATGTCAAAAGGTAGTTATGAATACCCTATAAGTCCTAAGAAAAGTCTTGCAGCTCTGTTGTTTTCTTCTGACTGTTGGATGGGAATTACTCTGCACTACCCGTGGCTCTGACAAAGTCCCCCACCAAGGCCTGGGGCATGCCACTTGCCTTTGCTCTTCATCCATCCGTACAGCAGCGACTCTAATGTGAGTGTAGCCCTCAGACCTGTCCTGCAGATCAGTGGTATCAGAAGCAGAAGGTACTCTGTGCAGGCCAGGTATTACTGGGTGCCCTTTTTCACCATCATCACTTCAATAAAACCAGGACAGCAGAGAACCTGGACCCAAACACCGGCTATTTTTGCAGAGCTCTAATTTTGCCTGTGCTTGATGCAGGACTGAGGATAGAGATGTCTTTTCCAAGTCAGCCTGAGAGATGAAGAGAAGAGGGGCAATGTGGAGGGACGTCAGTCTCCCTGCTCCAGCGCTTTGGGGTTTTATGTATTTTTCCATGTCTTACAGCTGCTTTCTGATGCAGGAAGGGAACAGGTAAACAAACAGGCAAACAAATGTTTATCTTCAGAGGATATTGCCCAATACAGTTATTTTTCTCACCTAGTGTTTTTGCTGGGAGGTTTTCTCCACGGAGGAAGGCAGGCACACAGCAATTGCTGGATTTGAATAATCCAGCAGTTTGTTATGCAAGTTGTCATGCAGTCTCTGGTCAGCAGATTCTCATGGACAGATGCACAAGACTGCAGTCAGTGAATATGGAAACAAACCCTAACAACCCTATTCCAAGGAAAATAATCTTTTCCCCCTTGTCAGTCAGCAACTAGGACATGCACAGAAATATGAAGCACTATGTTTCTAGCACAGGAGTAAATCCAGTGTGAAGCAATTGGGGTTATGCCAAGTAACAGTATCAATGTGTAATCTTTCCTTTTCTTTTCAAATCCCCACTAATTTGTGGGCTTGTGACAATGAGATCTAAAGACTAAAGATGCATAGAATTAAAAAAGCAAAGATTTAGTTGGTTTGGTTTTCAATACAATGTGGTAGTACATAACTGTTGATTTAACTTTTGGAAAGTTTCCTGGAGAACTCCTTTCTATTTTGCTCAGTAACAAAAAGGGTAAATAGGAGTACATGACTTCTCTTTTTTCACTTTTTCCATCATCATTTACCTCTCTAGCAGGTCCCATTCTATCCTTTCTCTCTTTTTAATAACCAGTCTTTAAAATCTCTCCATTTCTTGTGTTTTCATTATTCGTTTCAATTACATCAGCCATCTGGCAGAAAAAGGGGTGACCAGAAGTGAATGTGAAATCCTACACTCCTGATTTAGTTACTTTCTAATACTTCAGCATTATTTTCCATTACTTTCCTTCTGCATCCTAACGTTTTGTTTGGACTCCCCACCTCTGCTGACTGTTCAACAGAGGTATTCATTGAGATGTCCACAACGATGCTAAGATTTTTTTTTTTCTTTAGCAGTTGCATTTGATTTAGGACCTTGTCATGGATCTGAAAGGTTGAAGGTACTTGCCTCCGGTGTGCTTTGTTCTTCCTCTGTCTTCCTTGAGTTTCATCTCCCAGTGAATTGACAGATGACCGAGCATTGTGGGTTTATCCCAGATATCAGCCAACCTATGTACAACAGCTGTCAGTTGCCAAGTTTACCCTTCCAGGTTTCTGCTTTTTCCAGAGCATTAATGAATCTGATAAATTGTATCAACCCAGTTTGGCAACGTGGTTAAATATACGCTTGTTTGCTCTGTTCAGAGAGATGCTTGAGTACATGTCTGGCTCTGGACCAATTCATACAGTGAGACTTAAGCATGTGCTTAAGTGTTCTGCTGAAATTGAGTAGGCCTCAATAGCACAAACTCTTTTTGTTGTCCATCATCCCAACACATTAAAAACTCAGTTCTTGTCTTTGTCTCATTGCTTCATGTGCATGTCCACAGCATTATCCGTGTTTTAATAGTAAAATTGTTAAATTTCCAAAACAGCTTGTACAGGAATTTTTCAACAGAGAGGTGAGCCCATGCAAAGCCACAAGAAACAAACTTGAACAACTGAGAACAGAAAATTTTGTTTTTCAAACCACTCATATTTTAAATGTTTTTTTAAAGTTTATTATTAATTCTTATTTCTAATGAATGAATTGTAGAATTGATATTGGTGTTTAAACTCCAAAAAGCAGTGCACTTTTCTGGGAGAACTTCTCCTGACCGCTCCAAGGTGTCCCCAGTACTGCCGAAGCAAACTCAGCCCACACCCCACAGCTCTTTCTAAGGTGAAATAACCAAGGAGATAGGAACATTACCTTATTGAGAGGGCTCTTTTTATGTGTCTTTAGATCTTATAAAGCCCCACAATAGCCTAACTCCAAGTTCTGTTTAATCTTTTGCCAACCAATGTACATATTATTGAGAAGCTCATTGATTTTTATTACCTTCTCCCAGCATATCTGTGAAACTGGAGAGTTGTTATTTCTTAAAATACATCAGTGTCAAGGCAATGCTGTTGAGCTCCTGCTCTCAAGAACGCCTGACTCTGTGTTTCCTATGCACACAAACGCTCCTAGTTAGTTCCATGGAAGGATACTGGTAACAGCAGGCTCATCGGTGCCTGAGGTCAATAGCTCATGTAAGTCTCCTCTGCTAGATTGGTTTTGTCTGGTTTTCACCCTACGATAGAATGACAGCAATGCAAGAAAATGCTTGCATGCTTTTAGCTAAATCCAAAAGGCAATGCTTTCATGAGGCTTTCAGTCAAGCCTGGGAGGACTCTAGCTGGATCTGTTTATTGTGCCTGTGACTTGGGTAGTTACACAGTTGTGACCGCGAAACAGAAATGGCGATATTTTGGACATTGATTTTGTATGGGGGAATTCCTCCTGAAAACCAAGGAGTTGTGTCAAGGGGAGCTGCTCAGAAAGAGAGATTTCTACATCTGGCAATATTGGATTTCATGTCCGTAAAGCAAAAATGATATTATGCACATAACAAAACATAAACACGTTGTAAAATGCATTCAGCCCAGATTCCAAACACATTGAACACTGCATGATTTAATGATGGATAAACTCAGGAAAATATCCCAGTGGGGGGAACTGCAGACTCCAACATGACAGCTGCTATCATTCCAAAACAAGTAATTGTTTATAAATGAATATTTTTCATGATAAATTATTGAATTACATGAAAATCAGATGACTGCCTGCTGCCAAATTTGTTTTCAGTTTCACAAGGCAGAATGGAATGTGCTGCAGACGGTAAGTGAAATTAAAAGCTGCTGGTCTTTTCCCACAAAGGGCTGATATTTTCCCTTAGACATTCCCAGTATCTCATAAACCTGCAAAATAGTGGTCCTGGGGAATGGCTATCTAGCTAGATATCCAAAATATTTTAGCTATATAGGATTTCAGGGAATTTCTGCCTAATCTGAGCCAGTTGTAGTGTAAGCTGCTATTTCATATTCATCTTATGTTGATTTCTATTTCAAGGCAGGCCCCAGTATCTGTGAGAACAGACAACGTCTGGGACAATGTCAAGATGTTTTTAACCATTGCATTTCTCCTTTTTATTCTCTCTTGTTTACATTTGAAAATACACTTTTCTTTATATGTTTTGGTCTTGTTTGCGTTGGCAAGTCCTTGCCTTCCTTCAGTGTTTTGAAAATAACCTGAAGTGGCTGTTTCAGATGAACCACATCTTGAAGTCCTCACTGGAGGACCTTCCAACACAGCTAGGCTGAGTTTTTTGGGAGCAAGATGGCCAAGACCGCAGAGCTCAGCTGATCTTTAATAGCATTTTTGATCTGCAAAATCCTTCCTTCAGTCAGCTGGTCCATGCACGGGGACTAGTTAACATTGGTGGCACAAGCTCTCTGATGGGAGAAAAATGCCACATGTAATCTATGTCGTCCAGGAAAGTAACTGGGGCAGGTGAGCTAAGTCCTATAATTGCAGCCTTGGCATCAGGTCTGAATTTTAAAAGGCAGCACAGCTGTATCACATTTCTTTACAGACTCTCACATAGCTTCCTGACTGATGCAGCATCTGGATCTTCATTGCATCCTGCTGTCAGGTAAGCCAAGCGACAATAAAGCCATGAGCACATCCCTGCTTCCCCAGCAGAGAAACGTAACAGGTCCCCATCCCAGGGTGGGCAATTGCAGGGGCAAGGTTATAAGAATAAGGAAGAATGCAATTATAATTCCCTTGTTAAAACCTCTCAGTTGCTCTCAGCCTGCACCTCAGACATCACCCGTACTGGAAATTGTAGCATTGCGGTCAAAAATTCTTGATTAACTTTTCTGCCTCTTACTCTTCTAGTAATTTTTTAATTGGTAATTCTGGCCACTGTAGCATCTTAGAGAAACAAGCTCCTTGCTTTAACTATACATTGTGTAAAGGAAAGGACACTGTGTGCTTTAAACCTGGAAGCAGATGTCTATGATTACACATGTATGTATATGTGTGATCTTATATATATACACGCATACATATACACACATATTCTCAGAGTTTGCGTATCGTATGTTTTTTAAAGGTTGGCTTGTTTGTCTGTGGCATTTGCCAGAAAAAAAAACCCTGCCAAATTTAATCAAATTAAGGCAACTTTCAGAAGAAAAGTTTCTTTGTTGTTTCCCCCATGTGACCTTTGCCTTCTGTGCACAAAACTCTGGATTTGTTTCCCTCCACTGTATTTGAAATCGGTCTAAATCACTGTGGTTACTACCACAGACAGCACGATGAAGAATGGAAAACCAGGTCAGGTAGTAATGGGAAATTAATGGAATCTCCAGCAGCTTATTACAAGGACATCAAAAATCTCCATCTCTGACACCTGACTGGCTGTCACAGAAGCAGCAATCAAACGTTTTGGAGGCTTTCAAATGTACATGAGGGCGGACGCAGATTTCCTCTGGCTTTAAAGACTAAAAACTGAGATCTGTGGGCCACTTCTCTCTCCCCCTCCTTTTTCCCCATTTTCTTCTTTTTTCGTCTCATTTTTTTTTTACATTAAATTGCACTGAAGATCACTTTCTAGAGCATGGTCATGAATTCTGATGTTTTTATGTCAGACCCTGGTGATACAAATCTCTTCACAATTCAAGCATTCACCACTTTAATAGTTTTTGCTCGGCAAAAGCTTGTATGTGATGACCCTGTCTGTCAGTTGCTTCTGGATACGGAATTCGCCTTCTTTTGATGTTTTGGGTTTTTTTTTCCCTCAGAGCCATTTGGACAGATCACCTTGTGATGAGCTTCAGATTTAGGCAAACCCACTGGCTTTCACTGATAAAGGCAGCAGGCCCCAGGCAAACGGATTTCTGCCAGACTTGACTGTGCGATATGGGGCTGGATAAAGAGGGCTTAGTTTCTCTATCAGGAAGGGAAGGGAAGCACAGAAGTGAAGTGCGGCTTTTAGTCTTTCTGATAGATAGATAAGAGCCTCACAAAGCCTGGTCAAGGTTATTTACTTTACATTATAAAAAAAACAAAGAACATCTTCAGATTCAGAGACAATTGGTCCCAAGGATAATGCTAAAGCAAGTGGTGACTAGAAGAAAGTCCTGTTATTAAACTGCAGCGGGCCAAGTGCTGTAGGAGTCGTATATTTGGCGTTCAGATGCTTTCACCTTTCCATGGCTACGCATAGTTCACTCAAACCAGATTGTGGAATGTTAATTTGTGCCTCATCAATACTAATGGACCAGGAATTATGACATGTTTTATGTTATCATTCATTTAAAACAGATAGTTTAGATTTCAGCCACAAGCTAAAGTTTATATATATTATATTTATTACAAACAACAGCGAACACTTAAGAGCCATTATTTTAAATCTAAATGACATTGTGTTTAGTATCCATTTCCTCCAACTCTGAAATGTGCAGCCTATGGAGTCTGTCATCTTTCCCTGGAGTTCTCCTGGATGCGAAGTGACAACTCCTCACAAGTTACCAGAAAAAGGAGAAAATGTGGAGCCCTGCTCCAACGAGCTGTTTCACATTACAAGAATTTACAATGAACATCTGACAGAATGAAAGCAGTGGAGCTTGAGAGGGGAATATCATGCAGTAAATCGTTAGCTATTATCAGCGTTGACAAAACAGGGTGGGGAGGATGGTATTTAAACAGAAAACATAGGATGAAAGACATTGAATCTGTGAGTGAGCCCCACATGTATCAAAACTGAATGTTTGTTTCTGAAAATCTTGCCAATGCCCATTTTATAGACAATATTGCATCTGGAGGCACAGCTTGTGCAAGAAGCAGTAGATGGCTGTGGCAGTGCAGGGAAGGGGCTGTGGTTCCTCCTCTGCTCCCACCAGCATCCATGGCTAATCTCCAGGTCAGCCCGTACGGCCAGCAAGTGCTGCTGCTTCCCTAGCTTCTCTTGCACCACGGCTGAGCACAGGCCAGCACCGAGGACACCAAACCATCATGTCACCCATGAAGGCAGGGAACCATGTTTGCAGCTGTGACACTGCCACACCAGCCAGGGCCGACTATCAGCCTCCAGGAGTGAAGGCGTGAAATGGGACATCATGTCAAGAAGACCTGGCTAAAAGCTTCCAGCTCACCTGCTCCTCTTCCCTCCTTGCCAAAACCCAGCCAGACTGCCCTCCACAGCCAACACTCTCTCCTCAAGGACCACAGGTTCTTGGTTTAATGACTTCTTTGAAGGAAGGCAGTAGTGGGTTGTCCCTGCCAACGTAGTGGAGCTGTTGTGCGAGGCAAGTCGGAGTAGTCCTTGCCTCCTCGATCTTCACAATGTGAAGAAGTGTAAATGAACTGCAGTACAATAGGTCTCAGTACGCTGCTTCAAGTGGAAATAAAGCAAGCAATTTAGAGAGTTTTCAGGTGCTTCATATTTTCATTTTCGGCTTTCTACACAAATAAAAAGGCTTAAACTATTATTCAGTCTCCACTCGGAATATAATTTTGACATTCGGAAATCTGATTTTGTGATCAGAAACACATGTAGAATAGCATTTAGAAGTCAGCAAAGACTCCAAGCATGATTTTATTGGGAGCTTGGGTATGCCCTTCAGAGTAATTGGGACGTGGAATGTGGAAGTAGTTTTTACAGGAAAATAAGGATAAGGCCTCCTGTAGCCAGCCTCAGGCAACGGAGTAAGTAAAATATCAAGAAGAATTCACATTCAACTTGATAATAAGGTTTCCGAGCATGTTAATTAAATGAAGTCTCAGGTCCCCAGCCCTGTTGTTTTAAACATTTTAAGACATTAACATTGCACAATAGAAACGTAATTTCCCATCCCTCCAGATGCCTATACTCATTTGATTTTCCTAGCTGTTAGGTTTAAAATTTCTGTGAACATGAAAACCTACTCTTTCAGCAGTGCTGTCATATTTTTTCCCTTCATTCTTCCTTAATACTCATTTTGGGTACTAATTGGCAACAGTGGGTTTTAAAAATTAATTCTTCAAATGGGATGGCTTCACCGATTATCCTCTGCTGAGGCACCGTTTTCCACAGTCCGACTTTGAAGGAAAACAATAGGAAAATGACATCTATTTGGTTTGGAGGGTTTGAGCCTTCTCAGCTAGCACAGAGAAGATGTAGGGAGCAAGGTACAACCCGAGGAAACCTCTTAAATCACGTCTCATTTTCCTGCTCCTTAAAGCACTGGTTTAACTGGGAGTAAGTTTCTAAAATCCATTTGGGGATGCCAGAGTGCACACCTCCTTCCGATGCCAGAGTGCACACCTCCTTCCAATGACGGAGCCCCACACAGCATCTCAGGTGTCCACTGAGGGACCCTAACTGGCCAAGGGCAATTGGGTATATGGGGTGCAGGTATGCATATCTGCTGGCAAAAAGCTCCCGTACAAATGGAATGCTATGCTTGTGTATCTACTGAGAAAGGTCTGCAGCTGGGGGGAAGACACCAAAATCCCCTGCGCTCAGCCCATTTACTCAGGCATTTCTCCAGGATGTGGACAGCGAGAATATTCTGAAGATCAACATTCAGGGCTCAGTTCAAAGTCAGAAGCTGAAAGGTGCTGCTACCACTTTATGGCCAGGATAACCTTTTAAACATGGAACAGTTTGGAGACAAAGGAAAATCTTTCGCTGGCAAAACCCACATCTTCTTTGTTAAGTTAAAAAAATATAGTGTAAAGACTATAAGCTTATATCCTCTTTCCTCTTGACTAGTCCAGAGTGCTTTGATTCTCTCGTAGGAACGAGACCATGTTAGTGATGGACAGGCCAGGATTCCTGTAGTAGGTTTGGTTGGGATAGCATTCATTTTCTTCATAATAGTTTGCATGGGGCAATATCTTGGATTTGTCATGAAAACAGGTTTGATAACACAGGGATGTTTTAATTATTGCTGAGAAGTTCTTGCACAATGTCAAGGTGCATCTGGTTTCTCACACTGCCCTGCCAGAGAGTAGGCTGGAGGTCCACAAGAAGTTGACCCCAGCTAATCAAAGGGACACCCCATACCATATGATGTCATGCTCAGCAATACATACAGTTAATGACAGTGCTGTCATTAAAGGGATTGGAGAGTTTCTCACACAGTACACAGTACTATAGGCATAACCTTATTAGCATTTTCAAATCCATAAATCTGCTTAGTCTCTGTGAAAGGAAGGAGAAAATTCCTCCCACTGTGGTGGTAAACGTTTCATTAAATAGATTAGGAAAGACAAAACCCATTGACAGTTGGATCCGGTGAGGGATGTAATGGGCAGCAAGAAGGGCTTCTGCAGGCATCTCTACAGCAAAAGGAAGACTAGGTAAAAGGTGAACCCACTGCTGAATAAGGTAGGGGATCTGGTGACTAAGAATATGGAGAAAGCTGGGGTGTTTAATGCTTTCTTCACCTTAGTCTTAACAGGTAAGATCATTCTTCAGGAACCCTAGGTTCCCGAGACCAATGAGAAAGTCTAGAGTAAGGAAGACATACCCTTGATGAAGGGCAATCAATTTAAGAAACACTTTAAAAAACTGAACATACACAGGTCCATGTGATCTGATGGGATACATCTGCGACTGGTGAGAGACCTAACTGATGTCTTTGCAAGGCCATTCTTGATTACCTTTGAAAGGCCATGGCATACAGGGTAAGTTCCAGCAGAGTGGAGGAGACCAAATGTTGCTCCTATATTGAAGAAGGGCAAGAAGGAGGATCTGGGGAATGACAGGCCAGTCACTCTCACCTTAGTCACTGGGAAGACGACACAGCAACTAATCCTGGAAACCATATCCAAACATATCAAGGACACGAAGGTAATTTGGAGTCATCAACATAGATTTTCAAAGGGGAAGTCCTGCCTGACTGACCCAATAGCTTTTTATGATGAGATGACCAGCTTGGTGGATGAGAGGAGAGCAACTGTTTTTGTTTGTCAACACTGTCTCCTGTAACATCCTTACAGAAAAATGAATGAGGCACAAGCTAGATAAATGGTGGTGACTGAAAACTGGCTGAACTGTTGAGCTCAAATTGTTGTGATTAGCAGCATGAAGTCCAGCTGGAGGCCAGTCACTAGTGATGTACCCCAGGATGGATACTGGGTCCTGCGCTCTTAAATATTTTCATTAATGAACTGAGTGGTGGGGCAGAGCACACACACAGAAAATTTTCAGATGATACAAAATTTGAGAGGAGTGACTGATAAACCAGAGGGTTGTGCTGACATCCAGAGGAATCTGGACAGGCTGTAGAATTGAGGCAATAGGGATTTCATCGAGTTCAAGAGGGAGAAATGCAGTGTCTTGCACCCCAGGACATGCTGGAGATCAATCTACTGGAAAGCAACTTTGCAGAAAAGGCCCTGAGGGTCTGGGTTGACACCAAGCTGACCATGAGCTAGTAATGCAGTCTTGTGACAAGAAAAGGCCAACAGCCTCCTAGGTGGCATTAGGAAGCATGTTGCCAGCAGGTTGAGGAAGTTGATCCTTCCCTTCTGCTCAGCACTGGTGAGACATATCTAGCTGCTATCCCCTGGTCTGTGCTCCCCAGTACAAGAGAGACAAGGACATATGGGACCAAGTCCACTCAGGTGATTAAGGAACTGGCTGATTTGTGAAACAACAAGAGGCTGAGAGAGCTGGGACTGTTCACCCTGGAGAAGAGAAGGCTCAGGGGAAATCTCACCAAAGTGACAGGACGCAAGGCAATGGGCACAAACTGAAACACAGGAAATTCCATTTAAATATAAGACAAGTACTTTTTTACTGTAATGGTGGCTGAACACTGGCACAGGTTGCCCAGAGAGCTCATGGAGTCTCTATCCTTGGAGATATTAAAAGCTATGGTGGACACAGCCCCGAGCAGCCTGCTATAGCTGACCCTGCTTTGAGGATAAAGTTGGACTAGATAATCTCCAGAGGTTTCTTTCAACCTCAGCTACTTTGTGATTCCATGAAATGTTGTGATTAGACTACAGCTATGTCTGAAGGAAGGAGAGACTCCCCGCAAATCTTTGTGCTCCAGCCACCCAGAGACAGCTGTGCTGCGAGACCCAGACTGCTTCCTCAGAACTGAGGAACCTCAAAGAGTTTCTGAACTGCTACAGCTGGAAGTGTCCAGATGAGACCCAGGCACACATGTTGCCTTGCTTTCTGCAGAAAGGGACATAGAACACATTGCAAAGATGAACCACGGCATGACCCAGTGGGTGATCACCTGAAGTAATGAAAGGACCAGATCACTAGGCACATCATAGCAGAGTGCAGGTGCACCTACAGAGTTCTATCACATCCCTACAGCTCCGAAGGTCCCTTCTGGACTGCTACAACCATCTGTGTGCAGTTCAGCATAGCCTTATTAGACTTGGGATGAGAATTGAAGATCAGAGTGAGAACTGTGCACCTTCCATTCCTAGAGGCTTTCAACTGCCTGAGATTGGGTAAAGCCACGAGCAACCTGATCTGACCTCAGAGTTGACCCTGCTTTGAGCAAAAAGTTGCTCTAGAGACTTCCTGAGGTCCCTTCCAGCCTCAGTTACTCTTTGGTCCTATGAATGGGTCTCTCTCACATTTCCCCAGGATGCTGGATTAATTGCCGAGCTACCCAGATTAGCACGGCAGTGTCCCCAGCCGTTCAAGAACCATGGCACTGGCACTCACCTCCCAGGATTTCCTCTGGGTTTTGGGGCATGCTGGCAGTGGCAGGGACAGTTACCCTGTGGGGAGTGAGACTCAAGGTCCAAGCACCATTTCTTGCTTTTTAGGGGCGCTGTTCATCTCAAACTGCTAATTATTCGCTGGATTTGTGTGCTCACCAAGGAGAGTGGGGGGGTGTGTGAGCCCCTACCACAGATCTGAGCGTGGTGCTGCCCAGAAGGCTCCGTCTCAAGGAATGTTTCACCAAAGTGGTTGTCTCCTGCTGGCTTGTCTGGGCCTGTGAAGTGAGTCCTGCTGACCTGTTAGTACTCACAAGGCCTCCCTGTGATTATTTTTTGTCTGGGAAAGTGACTTCCATTGTCTCAGCTTATTTATTTGTTTCTTCCAAATGAGCGTTTCACTTTCTGTTCTGGTTAGAAGTCTGAAAGGAAGCATTTCAGCTTTTCCCACCAAAAATCTTGGGCTGTATTCACTAGTAGAGGACAGCAGATGGCTTTCTAAAGATTTAATCAATTTTAAACTGTTAAATTGAAGTTATTATGTGAATCCTTCTCACTCCACAGCCTGCTTCGTTCTTTTACACAAGTACATAGCATTATGTGTTCGGAACAAGCCTCAGTAAAAGGTTATATATCAATATTATCACCGTCCTACGACTTCACCAGGAGCCAGAACTTATGTGGATTTTCCTCATTCAAAATTCCTCCTTAAACCCTGAAGCATTTTGTGTGAACAAAATCAAGTCCCCAAATTCTTAAGAAAGCAGTTTCATTTCCACATGCTTGTGTGTGTGTGTAATCAGATCTTTTAAAATTGGTTTGAGATACCAGACAAAATGTTCCTCACTAATAACTGGTCTTACACAGCTGAGGTTTCTTTTGAAGTACCAAGCATGGATACATGATCCTATTTAATGACAGCACTTGAAATTACAGGCTGGTTAATTCTATGTGAATTCTTCTCATCTGTTTCATATTTCTCGTACACATTACTGTAAAACAAGCTGTACCCATTTCTGTCAGCGAAACCACTGTCCTAATCTACAATTTTTCTTAGAATCTGATAATAATGGTTAACTTTACCTCAAGAGAAAAACCTACAGGCAAACATGTCACACATAGCACAGTTTGACTAAGAACAGATACATGCCACTGGTCATAAAGGGTAAACACTTAAGACATTTAACCCAGCTGAGCAGTACTAAATGGAAGGTAGTGGTCATCTGGCTTTTGAATCACCTAATTGACATGTCAGAAAATAAGCATTTTATTGACAGAAGGTGATTGCAGAGAAAAGTCATTTTTCATTTAAATAGCCAGATACTTCCCTTCCTCCTTCCCTTTGTATTTGCAGTGTGGGGGAACATTTTGTTAAGAAAGCAAAACCGCAGTGCCTGGGCCATTTGTTACATTATTTTTGCCCACACAGCTACCTTCTGATAGTGATTTTCTCAACTGTAATCATCTACAGAGGATTCCAGCATGGAACAGTTTCCAAATTATGTGTGCATTTCTAACTTTGGACGGCTTTTGAACTGCGCTACGATTCAACTATCCCTGCAGAAGCCACTCAGATCTCATGGAATGCAGTGGTAATTCTTGCACAGAGAAATCGCCTCATCTTACTTCAGTGTAAACCAGGAGTAACTCTGCTGGAGTTTCCCTTCCAGGTTCTCTTCAGTACCAGTTTCAACTGGGTGACGGGGAAAAGAGGAGTTTAAAGCAGTAACTCTATAATTCTTATGAAAGCCAAGTCCCAAAAGCAGTTTCACAGATATTCCAGTCCAGGGCTGTGAGTTTTGGTTTGAGCTGTATGTACCACAGTTTCCTTCCTCTGCTCTTCTCAACCATAGCAATATCCTCCTATCACAATAGAAGTAGAAGACAAAGACATCTAAGAGCTGGACCAGCTGCCAACGCTGGGGACATCTGCTAATGCTGCGGCATCTCACAGACTCTCTCCGTGCCAAAAAGCCACTTGGCCTGATCTTTAGCCAGATTACCCTGAGGCCAGGTAAGGATGAGTGCAAAGGGGGAAAAGCCATCACCATGGGTTGCAGTGTTTGTCCCATGACCCAGATTCATATCACATCATCCTGGGCACTTGCCCCGTATCTCAAAGGGGAAAGACAACCCACCAGCGACCGTTAGATGGGAGAATCTGGTCCACGGGTCCACTGCTGAAAGACGGTGACAATATAGCACTGCCTCCCCCCACCACAGGGTCTAGGGCAGCACTATATCTTGCCAGGTCATCAGGCTTGTCAGATGTGGTCCCTGTTGCTTGTCCCACCACCACAGGCTTCCCTGCAGATGTCTATGCCATATGGGATACTTCCACCCACGGTGACAACAAGAATTCCTTGGAAGAGAGCTAGATCCAGGGTGAGCCAGACAATTTTTTTTTGTCTCAGGAGCCATTGGTTGCTCTCTCAGGAGAGAGCACATGGAGTGGCAGCTACCATGGAAGAGGGCTGAAGGTGAGGACAAGGTGTGAGGGTGATCTCAGAGAGGCACATCTCGCCTTTGCCTGGGAGGAGGGTAGCTGGGGACACTGGGACAGGGCAGCCCTCAGCAGCCCAGGGAATGGAGGCTGCCCGGCTGCGGTCCTCTGTGCAGCTCCTCTTCCCGGCAACAGCACAGCTCCAGCTGTTTATAAGCCTCTGTTTTTATGAGGTTGAAGGCACAGAGATTTAAGTTAATGCTGCCTGGGAGAGTGCTGCTCAGTGCAGTCAGCCTGGAGAATCTCTCTCTGTGGAGATAAAGCACTGCTCCCTCATACTGAGCCAAATTTTGCAAATCTTTTTCTGCATAGGGTCTTTCCTGAGCAGTGCTGTTAAGAGTCCCTGCTGATAAGGAAAGAGGAACTGTATTTTATCCTTCATATCTCATCATGACGGCCCAACACAATACCTCTACTTTTGGAAGAAGCAATGGAGATCAGCTGAAACGCTTTGCCACACCATACAGCAAGCCCTTTCATTCGTGTGCTACCCAGATTGGGTTTGTGGCATTCATAACCTTTCTTGCCCTTGAAGCTGCTAAGAGATCAGATCAACTCTATTTTATTTTACTTTTGCACACAAAGAAAATAAAAGAATTGAAGTCTACTCATGTTTATAAAGCCCTAACTCATCCTTCAACTCTGTAGGAAATTATTCCTATAAATGAAATGTGAGATTTTTATAGGTCTGGTATTGGACTACTGGTCCCATATGCTTTGTTTAAAAGCTGAAGAGGAGTTAGAGCTATCGCTATTCTCCTTGCTCCTTGCAAGGCCTGTTTTGCAATGCGCTGACTCAGAAAGGCACTTAAACATGTGCTCAGTGGGAATCAAGTGAGACAGTAGTCATGCTGGCTTCAGCACACCAACTTATTTTTAGGATTAGGGTATTGAGCATGAGTTTTATTTTCAGAAGAAACATCCAATAATAGAAATGGCTGTCATTTTTCTATTCCCTGCAAATTCATGTAGCAAAACCAGAAATGTGATGAGTATCTGAGCCAATTTCTATGTTAAGAAACACTTAAGGAGGTTTTTCAGTTAGACAAAGCATGAGGTTCAAGTTAGTGACAAAGGGGTATGGACAAAGAAACAAAATCATTGCCAAGGTAAAAAGTTACAGCATTAATTAGAGGAAAAGCCCTTTAAAACATTATCTTGATACTCATTACTAATATTCATTGTTATGACTATAACATAGGTTTGCCATATGGTTTACTCAGCAAATATCTAGACAACCACCCTGCCCTGGAGAGCTTCAACTCTATACACTCTCAAGGTTTCCTCTGGAAAAAAATATATTTTCCAAGCTGGACAGGGAGTTAGACCATTCATCCTCTTTCCATCCAACCATAATTCTTGTCCATAATATGTTATAGCCACTCATAAGCAGAAACTTAAACAACAGGTATGTTGGACTGTCACCATAGCTATCTGTGTCCTGGAACAGGATCTCTCCTCAGGGCACTTCCTATGCAAATAGACATCTGAATGAGCCCGGGGGGCTATAACAAGAGCTCTCAGAACAAAGATAAGTTGATTATGTGTTCCAGATTTGAAACCCCCCAATGACATCACGCCCCCACTTCCCAAGACCATTTGGTGTAACATCTGTGTGTAATGCTAGTGCGGTCTTGATAGTCACTGGAGCAAAATCTCAAGTAACATCTGTGGCCTCATTAAGAACCAGGCCTGTTTGCCTTCCTTTAAAAACTACTTTTGGCTTGTGTCACCCGCTGATTTGTGACTTGTGTCTGTACTTGCTCCATTCCCAGTGTTTTCAGCAAGTTCAAAAGTGTTCACCATCACTCGGTCCCATAGATTCCTGCCCTGCCTCTGATCTCTTTGGACCTGAGCAAAACTAGAAAGAAATGCTTACTGACCCAAATCGAAAAGTGTCTGATTTCTGCAGTTGTCCTAGAATATCCTTGCTTGCATTTCAGTCATGTATGTAGCAGAGAAAAACAGCCTGGGCAGTATTTTCCTGGAACTAATTATACCAAATTCTCAGAGGCATCTGGGGATCTAATTCCCATTGATTTCCTGGGGTGTCTAAAGCTCTTTGTGAGTGTAGGTCTCTCAGTCTAAGGATGAACATCTATTCTAGTATTACTAGTCCTGGGGGAGATGTCCAAAAAGAACCATAGGTTTTGCTGACTTATGAATTGGCAAGTGTCAAGGCATCTCATTCAGTTTCACTCATTACTTTCAAATAAATAACACTTTTCTTTACAACCCAGCTCCATTCGAAGAGGTCTTGTGTCCAAACGCCGAAACGTCTCATCCTTACCTTGTCTCCTATAAAACATTTCCACTGTATTTTCAGGAGACAGAGCTAGATGGTTATGAGTCCATGTCATGAAGAGTCCCCTCTCTTTCCACCTTTGCCTTCCCCACCACAGGCAACACACATCTCCAGCTCTCCCCCACGTTATGTCCTACACACCAGCCGAGCACAGAATATGAACACCCAAACCTGTTATTAATTTTCCAGTATCTTCTCCCTCCCTTTCCCTTTTCCATCTGAGGACTGTTGGAGCTCCCAACATGCTCAGGGGCCTGGGATAGAAAGATTGAGGACTTCCAGGGTGCCCAGCACCAGCCCCCTGGGTCTCACCGGAACAAATGACACCTTAAATATCTCTGCCTACGCAGGCTTCTGAAATGCCAGCAATTTCTCAAAACAAGAATTCAGTGTACAGCTAGGAAGAGGTTTGTATCTGATGCTATATGGCATAGCAGGATAGTATATTTGCGCAGGTCATATAGATACAGCTTTGGGCACAGATTCCTTATCTGAAGTATAATCATGCAGGGAGAGGAAAATACCTTGTATTAGAAGAATTGAAATAATCTAAAAATAGTCATGTCCACACCTGCCCTCATATTCAGGCACTTCTTATCAGTTAACCACTGTTTAGGCAGTTTATTTGAATCTCTCAGAGTATTTAAAACTACACCTCATACACAGAGTCACGGGCAGCCCTGCCCCAAACTCCCTGGAATGCAGATGGGGACCTTAGGGTCCCCAAAAATGAGGTGCCGGACTCATGTGAGAAATGCAGCAGCAGTGGAGAAGAGTCCTTCCCGTACCTCTGGTGTCAGACAGAGGGAAACCAAAGCATTTCCTCGAGAAGGGAGGAGGTATCTGTACTGCAGCAGATAGTCAAGCAAAAACCCTCCATCTCTTTCTTCCTTTCCACTCTCCTCCAAGGAAATCTGAGCCTCTATCATAGGCTTGGCATGAAACCTGGGCGTGATTGTCAGTCTGTTAATACATAACACAGCCCATTTGATACCTCACTGAAATCGAGGAAGATGGTTGTTTAGACGTGTTAGAAATGACCTTTGGTGCAAGCATGGAAAGCGTTTTAAAAACTATAAACTTTGTGCCGTACATCCAGCTTACTGTCCAGTGCTCAAAAAGGTGATTATCCTTGAAAAGAATGGAAGCTCTCCAAAATACTGTCTGTATACACAACATAAGGAAAAAAAAATGGGATATTCTCTTAAACAGACAGACCACCTCCACTGTAGCTGATCATATGAAATCAGGGAACCAAGTGGCAGGCATGGTAGAACTATATTGGTAGATTTAGTCTTGTTGGTGACAAAAATCCACCAAAGACAAAACGCAGCATCAGAGATAAATTCAAATTATTTGGAAATACGTTATTTCAATTCTCATTGTGCAGAACAACTCTAGAAACATTGTATTATTGCTATTCCAAGATGGGTAAATGCAATGAACATTTCCAGTATATCAGCAGCAGACTTCTCCCTATTTTCTTGCAGCTCAGTATTAGTTCAGAGAGTTTGAACAACATTTTTGGAAGGGTTAGTAAACATGGAAGGGGAAGACTTGGTCCAGCATAGAGCTTGCACTGGATTCCCCCACAAAGAACAGATCAGGTTGGGGTTTGCTATTGTAAAAAAGGCCCAATATATTATTTTGACTTTCAACATGCCTGCTCTAAACCAACCACATCAGGCTTTATAATCAGCTTTGTTAGCTAGATGGGAGAAGCACAGATTGAGGCGGAGGGCAGGGCTGGACAAGAAGCCAAATTAAGCAAAACAAGTTGGAGCTTCATAATTTCTGATAAAACAATCCATTAGACAATTTTTCCCACTTTTCGTGGACCTAGTGCAGAATTCTTACTCTGCATAATGAGTTATGAACTTTACTAGTTTGGTGAGGGTGCTGGCACAGAGCTGCAGAATCAGCTAGTTTTTCACTTTTAAAGTGACTACTGACTGATTTCTAAAAATGTCCACGTGGAGCATGTAATAAGCACATAGAAAGGAGTTCTTTCCAGACCCATGGAAATGTTTACTCTCCCTCTCCTGCCTAAAATAAAAATCATGGGCCAAGTTCCCGGCTGATGAAGTTCAGTGTGACTCTTTGAATTTCTTGGCATTTTTCCACTTTCTGCCAGCTGAGAACCTGGGCACCCTTCACTTTTCAGCAAAGCCACCAGCACAAGGTAGAGAAAGAGCGTGGCTCCCAGCTATCAACTGCAAGAGTTCTGCACTCATTCTGTTCTCATTAAAAAGCAAGCTGTCTCAAAAAGATGAAAAACATGGCCTTACTTATGGCCTCAGCCAGCAAATAAGTCTACACAGCAAAACTCAATTCTGAAATCTGAGTCTGATAATGCAATTAATAAAAAATACATCTACAGTGTATGGTTGGTCAAAGTATAATTCCAGCAAAGGAGATATCAGAATTATAAAACTCCTTTCAAGCTCCCAGTAACTACATATTCATAGATACACATGGATCTACCTGTGTAGAGTTCAGATAAATAAATACCTACCATTTACAGTAATCAAACCTCAAACAGTTTACATGTATACATTTCCAAGGACTAACAGAGATCCCATTAAAATAATGTATTTCCTAACCTGTGGTATAGAAGGAAACTAAACTTCTACAGCTGTGCAATATACAGAGATACGGACACTTCATCTTCTTAAGACATGTTATTTCATATATTGTATAAAGTTATGCACTGATTATACATGAAAGGAACATAATACTCCAAGGCCAATGAGTTAAATGTTAAGAAATGCTAGAACTAAGGACACCAGCACTGAAAAAAAAAAAAAAAAAAAAA
>WHYT01015886.1:415732-461406 GCA_009806455.1 Tetrax tetrax
AAAAAAAAAAAGAAAATTCCTATCACTGGACTTCCTTGCAGGCTGGGAATTCTGGATTTTCATCAGCTTTTGCCAAAGGTTTCACTTGCCAGCAGGAGAGCATGCAAAAGCCAAAAGTCTAGAGAAAATAAGTGCTCTAGTGTGTAGGAGACACGTCACCCTCATCATCCTTCCTGTCTCCTTAATCTGGGTCTACTCCAGGCCCTGCTTCCCAACCACCCACCAGAATCAATTCTCTCCAGCTGCCCTTTCCCACTCTCCAATATCTTTACATTCCTCATTGCCTGTTTTGCACCCTCTCCTGCACCTTCTGGGGCATTAACTGGGAGCCAGTGGGAGCATGAGAGAAGCTCTCTGATTTCCATGCTGTGTCCGGGGTAACAGCAAGCACCAGGACCTGAAGAAGTGGTTTCAGGAAAAGCTCTACTAAGTGCCTCCCTGCTCCAACTGAGTTGTGCTCACGGCAGGCCGAATATTTGAGATAAGAGCTGCCAAACTTTAGGCAAACTCTACTGACATGTGGCAAATTGAACTTTTTCAGGATCTCACAGCTTCATCAAATTTGATTACCTTTTCATGGGAACAGGAAAAGGAATATTCTGAGCCCTTAAGTAATTTTCAGACATGAGGGCCAAACACAACAGTGCCAGAATTCATCCAGGAGACAGCTATAAAGCTCCTCTTGGTTTTAATATGAGCAAAAGCTGCTCTTTTTCTTTCTTACTCTCTTATTGATAGAAAAGTCCAAATCACTTAATTTGAATATTTTCCTAACTAATTCAACGTGGCATGGGAATTTCATTCCAAACATTTAGATTCAGTTAAGTTCTAAGTGTGATGAACTTACATGGGAAACTTTTACATGGAAATTGCACTTAACAATTCTTCCTAGAGAAACCTGTAAAATGTCCCCCACTACTGGCTGATGGAAAGAGGAATGATTTAAGAAGAAATCTGTGATCAACATTATGATATTTAGAAATAATAGTAATAATAATAATAATCACTGATATTAATTGATAATAACTGATAATGCCTCGAGACTGTAGGAAAGGGCCCCAGTCTCTGCATGAAGCAGGCATCTGGCCATGCTTGTGTGAGTGCTCTTGAGTGAGTCCTTGTGCTGCATCCATCAGTCTTTGGCAAAGACCTGGGGCACTAGTTTCTTCTTCCCACCTGAGCTTCTCAGCAGTCCTCCTCCTCCCACAGCATGACCCCACGTTCAGTGTGCCTCACACAGTTCCTACCTCTTCATGCGACCCACCTAGCCCATTTCCCCTCTCTTGACAGGGAGAGAGTTGCTGTCAATTAGAAGGCAAAAAGAGCTGAGAATGAAAAATATCCTCTTTTCTCCATCACAGCATCTCAGTGCAGCAATGGCAAATGTGGAGAGACAGGTCTCTCATGAAAGCTGCAAATATTATGGGGATACCAGAGGGTGCTATGGATGTAAAGAGATTAAACCTTGCCCTTTGGGCACAACCAGGCTAAGTGCATCTAGGTATGGTGCACCCTAGCTAAAAAGAAAGAACAAAGAAGAATTTGAATTTTTCAGTCCAGGGGAACTTAACACATTGCTCTCCGACTTACTGCCTCAGGTACTCTAGCAACCCCAAGGAGGTGCCCACGGGAAGGGGCCATTTATTTGGGTGACAATCACCCTGGGAAGCATCACCAAGATCTTTAGGAAAGATCTTGGTTTGGATATTCAGTTGATGGACTTTGCTGTAGCGATGCATACAGAAATCAGTGGGGCAGTATCTGATTTACTGCAGCAAGGAGACGAGATCTTGCTTCAGGGGTTCTAGGCTAACAGCAGTGATAGGGTTGGCTTCCATCTTACATCGTAAAAAAGAGGATTAAGAGAAGAGAAGTCATTACGATCCTTGGGTTTGACAAGCAAACTTAGCCTCTAGCAGTAGAGGGATAAGAGAGGTGTGATGAGGAAAAAGCAGAGACAGGTCATCATGGAGGAGCCACCTCGGTGGAGGTTCCAGTCTGAACAGTGCAATCGAAAAAGGCAAGAAGGGCTGGATCAGAAACAACAGCTGAAAACTGCAGGGTTTAACTGCTGGTTTCTGCAGGAAGAGGGAAGAGGATGGCTGTGGTTATGGTTTGATAGTCTCGTAACAGCCTGCCCCTTTCTCAAATAACACGGAGTGTGCTCCGTCAAGCAGGAGCCACTGAGCACCTGCTTACCCCGTGCCCCGCATCGGGAGGCTTGGCCGAACGTAAACACGCAGGTGAAGAGGTTGAGATGATGAAAGACAATAGACCATTACCAGAGACTTAATGGTGTTGTAAAAGAGATAAATGTCTTTGAAGTAGCACCCTTAAAACATGTGACCTTTGGGTTGACCTTTCCTTTCAGATTATGGTATGCAGATTGTTTTATACTGGCCAGTGCAAACAAAGTAAGCAGAGCCAGAATCTCAGTCCCTGTGCTAGGAAAGTACTTGGACATCATATCCATCTAAATAGCCTGTTGTTTACTTTAGCTTACCGAAAGTAAAACTCTGCCACAATTACTGCCTTTCAAGACACATGTCTCACACTCCAAACAAAGCAAGTTTATTATTTCCACCTGAATTCCATTAATAAGAACAAATCCTGAAGACCAAGAGCCAAACCCAAATCATCCCTCCAGTGAGCACAGGCTTCCTCTGTGCTAGAAAAGCACTGTTACAATTCCATGTCGCTCGAGCGGGACTATCTGGAGGAGATGTGCACTACCAAGTGTTTTATCCACCAGCAAGGGACATGACTGAGACAGACCTGAAGGGATCACCACTGGAAAGAGCAGAGATGCTGGAAGCACGGTGTGTGAGGCTGTGATTGAGGCTATGAGAAGATAATCAGAGCTTATCCATTTCTCTTTTCCCAGCTGGGAGTATGCCAGCATGAATTAGCACTTTCTTCTATGTACCATCAAAGCACTGATTTACGGTATTTAGATGACAAGCTTTTCTATTCACCAGCAGTCTTTCTGTTCTGTGTGTGCACGGTGCATGGTGCTTGGTGTAACGGTGCTCCAATCCATGACTGGAGCCAAACACATAATAAATAAGGGTAAGAAGAAAGCTACAAATGTTATTTGAAAGGTTGCATGTGCACAGTCTTTGCTGCTTTATACCACTTTGAGAAAAACCAGAAAAGGGGAGGTTTTCTGAATCCAGAGGCAGGGAGATATCTCAGGTCTGCAGAGGTGAAGATGGGCACTTCTGAGTGAGGAAAGGAGAACAAACATGGGGAAGTGAAGCCCCTCACCCCTTTTAGCATCCCTGTAAAATCAGGTCAGCCTTAAAGAAGAAGGTCTGAAGGTCCCAGCCAACCTAGAGCTGTCCATCCATCCGGTTGGGCACTGCATGTGCGAGCAATTGCTGGGGCTGAGAGGAATAGGGTGGCTCTGTGCTACCCCACACACAGTTTGGGGGGCAATGCTGGGGACAGTGGTGGAGCAGGGGATGGAAAGGGGGTACATGATGAGATGAGAGCATGACAGTGACCCTACGGCAGCTGCAGAGAAGACACCAGTGGGACTTCTGGTAAGCATCAGAAATGTTGTGGAGGAGAAGAGGGCTCACAGCCCTGGGCAGCAAAGTCTGGCACCTCTTGCCTTAGTTGTTATGTGTCCCACACACAGCTCCTGGCTCCTCTGACCCCACTCCTGGAGCTACGCAACAAGGAACAAACTCCTGCACCTATTTGCGGCCACATGAATGCAAAACTCAAGAAGTTCCCTGTGAGTAAGTGCTGCCCGAGCCAGGGAGGTTCCTGAAATTCCTACCCTGCATTGCTGTCCCACCTTCATAGCTGGGCCTGAGGATGTGTTGCAGCCCGCTCCATTCAGCTGGCCTGGGGTTATGCAGGGCCTCGGGGCAGGGGAGACTGGGGGTGTCTCTGTGTCTTTGCCTGCTTTTGTTCAGTCCTGATTTTGTGGTGACACGGTGAGCTGCAGAAAAGCCTCAGCATGGGGGGAACTCTGGTTACCCCCTTTAGAAAAGCTCATGTGTTTCCAGCTGTGTGAAGCAAACGGAATATGATGGGTAGGACCCCCACCTGGGTCCAACCTCAAAAGCTTTTGAAGAGAGTAGAAAAGCAGCTGTTTAATTACAAATGGACTTTGGTGTTAAATTGACCCTGATCTAAGTAAAGGAAATCTGTTAGCTTTCTAAGAAACAAATGAGGGTGCTACATTAATTTGTATGTCCCAAGGACTCAAACTATAATTATTATGAGATGGGCACAGGGTTTTCTAAGCTAAATTTTGTTTTCTCAAGCCTTGCCATTCAAGTGTCTCTGAGCTGCACATGGTCAGAGTTTAGGAGAGTGATTGGAAGGCAGCACCACGTCTGCATCCCCATATTTACTGTTCCCTAAACTGTTGGAGATATTGAGTTAGATGGATCTTTGTGAGCCTCGCTGCTTTTGGGTACTTACAGTATATCCTAAGTCTGAATGTCATGTATTTCAAATGGTTTTTAATTTGGTTTGTGCTCTACCTAGCTTCAAACTTTGGTATCCAGCAAAGCCAGTGGTATTTGCCCATAATGCAAACTCCACCATCAGACAGAGCTTGTCGCTGCTTCTCGCTTTGCCTATGGCCAGAAAGCTTGCTCTGTTTGTGCCATAGCTGGAATCAGAGGCAGGGTGAGGATGAGGGTGAGTGGGGGGCAGACAGGCATCCTTCAAGGAGGGCACCTGGGCTGGGGCCTGGATTTGCTCCTCCAGAATCCAAACAGAGCCTGGCATTGGCATGTTTTTGACTCTGTGCCACAAGCATTTGTTCTCCACAGCGCTTTCTTAATTTGGCTAGATGGTATTTGTCCTCTCCTCGGGAGAGACGACTGAGACTCCAGGCAGCTTGATTTATGCCAGTTGTTCAATTTGTGACAACTGCTGTCAACAGTTGTTCATTTTTACTGTTCTTGGGCCCAGATGTCTCAAAGATGAGCTCAGTGCTGCATAAATACAATAAATACAGATAATATTAGCAACTCAGCTTCCTTTCTAGGGGAGAAGTATGGAGCAATCGACTGCCCTTTCTTCCCAACCTGTCTCTCCCACCTCCCCATCTTCAGCACAGCACTGGAGGGACCAGTGGAAAGGGGAGGTGGATAAACTTTTCCTTCCTCTTCCTTGGTGCATTGCCCATCACCCTTGCTTCCACACTAAAATCACATCTCAACTTGTTCATAGTGTAGCTATGTATCAATTTGCCCAGACCACTCCAGAGCAAGGCCTCTGGCCTCCATGGCAGAGGTGCACTTGGTCCTCCAGGCTTTTGGTACAAATGGGAGACAAAGCAGAGACAGCAGAGCTCTCTGCCCATCTCTATTCTCCCCAGTATTGATAAAGATCATTGCACCAAAAGGGAAAAAATCCTAAAAACTTCTCAGCAGAACCACCTTCTCAAGGCCTTCGTTTCCTAACTGAATATACAACTCAATATCACATGGGCTCAGAAAAGTGGCCTTAAGGTGATTATTTGTCCCAGGGCATGCCTTGCCCCATTATTTGAGCTGGATGCCTCATCACTACTATGGATAGTTCAGTGCTTTTTAAGAAAGGCCCTGTCCAAACTCAGGAGGGACAAACACAGCCCTAAATCCCATGCAGCTGTGAAAAGGCTCTTCCTCCTCTGCTTCCTCCTGGGTGGACGTTATTCACTTAAATTTGCGTTAAAATGTATCAAAAGCCACAAATGGAATTCCAGTGTCTGGACATAATTAGTAAGAAATATGGGTGATTTAATGTCTTTATTCTAATTATCAGCTCAAAGTAGGAATTCTATCAAGAGTGTTAAGCCATGTAGGTAACATTAAAATCTCAGCAAATTATGAACAAGGCTGTTTACCTTGTGAAACCTGTTGCATGTTAATGGAGGATCCTGTTTGTTCCTTGGTGCTTTCTGAATTTTCTGCCGTTGACTCATGCTGATGAATTTTCCAGTGTAATTGCAGAACACTGCACTTCAGACAGCTCCTGCCTCTGGCTCTTCCCTCCCGTCCTCCCTTGCTTGAGGAGGCTCAGGCTGTCCTCAGCCTGGCAGGAGGGGCTTTTCCCACATTTGTCTGTCAGCAAGGTCAGGGTCAGGCCCGGGCAGCCACAGCCAGCCTCCCGGGCTGCCCTTCATGCAAGCGAAAGCTGCCACATGGCTCTTTGCATGCAGCAGGGGACAAAAGGAAGCATGAAGATGTCCATGAACATCTGAAGACATCCGATTGTATTGGAAGCCCAAGCCTGTACTGATTCTGGGCACTTTTTGGCAGGGCTGCAGGTATTTACCCTCGTAGGTGGCTGGGGCTGGGCTTGGAAAGGGCACGTTGCTCCGCAGGGACGACAATCCCCACGTGCCTCTTCCCCAAGCCCTCCAGCGAACGGCAGCCTCACACAACATCAGCGTGCACGTTCAGCGGATAAAACCTGGAATGTGACACCCCGGGGTCCGGGGCCAGCTGGAGGTGGGAGGACAGAGCCGGGAGCGTGTTATGATGCTTGTAGTCGCGCTGGACACATACGGTTATATTTAAGTGCTGGATGTCTGCTAGCTGAGGAGGCTGAGGCAAGACTGGACTTGATTAGATGTAATGACAAAAATGGACCAACTGTTGCTGAGAAAGCCTCCGCAGCAAAGTATTAGCTCTTTGTTATTGAGATATTACTGTCTGAGGCTTCACTGCTTTCAACTCCCCATCGTTATCTTTACAGACTTCCACTGCACTTTAAATAGGTTCCCAAGTTCAGCTTTTTGCCCTCGGCCATAAATTTAACATACTAAATATTTTCATCTGCTGTAGAGCACACCACACTGTGGAACTTGTTACTGTATGGAAAATAAATACAGCTTGAAAACAGAACACACTTCTGAAAATATTTTTTTTTAAGTATAACCCTTTTCACCCTAAAAATGTCAAAAATTAGCATTTTTGTTTTCCAGTGTCTGAGTTAATGTATATTTTTTGTATCTTTAATTATTCAATGAGTGCTGACTGTACATCTCCGTGTCTAAACCTAATGGACAAAAAACCCCACATTTTTAAATTGCTATTAAAATATAGTTTTAGGTTTACTTAGTTGTCATTAAAAGATACAATAAATGTAATTATTTTTTCAGACTTCATTTAATATAAGGTTTTTGTATTTGCCTGTGTTTATACACAAATAATATATTAACAATGTGTTTTCTGTTGTGATTAAATATACATTTTTATTATCTCTAATATGCTGAACTTACTTCTATGTGCTGAAAGGTACCAGAAAACTGTGTATTTCTGTGCAAAATTTTATACAGAACTAAATAATCCTATGTTATACAAATCACTACAATGTATCATTTAGATCTTTGATCAAATTAATGGAGGTTGTACTTAATTTAGAGTGACCCTGAGAGTCTCGTCTTTACTGGCAACTGTAGTAGCTTTTAATCTTTACGCATTAAGTAAAAACCTGCTGAGGACTCTGTACCTCACAGTTGAGTTTTCTTAGATTTATGGAGGCAGAGGTAGACCAGGCAAGAAGGAACATGCCTGTACCTAATGGCTAGGGAACTGCACTGAGGGATTTTACATGAAACAGTAACTGGATAAAAACCAGTGATAGAAACATAGAATCACAGAATAATTTAGCTTTGAAGATACCTCTGGAGGTCATCTAGTCCAACCCCTGCTCAAAGCAGGGCGAACTTCAAAGTGAAATCCAACCTCAAGTTAGATCAGGTAGTGCAGGGTCATAACCAGCTGAGGCATGAGTACGTCCACAGACGGAGACGCTCTCAGGTACAGACACCAGGGCAGCCCCTGCCCAGCTGAGTACCCTACAAAAGTCAGGCTTTGGCTCAGTTTCCTACCAGTCCTACAGTCCTGTGAAATGCTGCAGTTTCTACAGGGACCTACAGGCCAGAGAGAGATGAGGGTACTTGCCTGAAATGTGGGAATGTGGTTTAAAATCCCCTCAGGCAGAGGAAGCCTCAAACCCTTCCTTGAATGGTGGTCCATCTGCTGTGGCCAGAAATGCCGCCGACCACAGGCTTTCTTGTATTATTGATTCAAGTCCTGTGTCTGTTGCTAAAAGCATACGGATGCTGCTTCATCCCCTTCCAGCAGCTGTACCCCCTCAGGGGAGTGCCTCAGCCCCAGTCCTGTCCCTGTTCCTGCGTGGGGGCCCTTGCAGGCCAGGGTTGCTTCTCCTCATGGGCTTTCTGCATTGCTTTGCTGGCAGGTCTCTGCAGAGGGCTTGGTCTGGTGCAGGTAAGGCAAAAGGCACCCACTCAGAGGGGGCTGCTCCCCTCTATTTCTGAGTCAAAAAGATGCCCCCTCCCCTCCTAGGTTTAATCACTGAGGAAGAGGGCTCAGCCAGCAGCAGGGATGGTTTGGGACAAAAGCTGCTGGGTTTGAGGATGGACTCCCCTGCTCACGGTGCCCACTGGAGAGAGTGCTACCCTCTGAACAGTGTAGACAGCAGGGTCTTACCATGGCCCTGGGACAATTCTGGGGGGACACCAGTGGTGTGGGCCTGGAGGGACCAGACATATCCTTGCAAACCCCCATCACCATCTGCTCACAGCAAGTCCCACTCTAGGGGTAAAGACCAGCCAGCAGCTTCCACCCCTGTTCCAGCAGCAGAGCTAGAGCTGCCCAGCCAGCTCCTTAGCCCAGCCAGCTCCTTAGTCTAAACTAAAGTAGGGCTTTAATTAGAGGATACGAAGCCAGGTCCTCTCAGCCATGCTCCCAATAGGCAACACCTACTGGGCCACCAAGGTAATCTCCAGGGGTCTCCTCAGACCTGCACAGGACTGATCCCGCTGTGAGCTCTGCTCCCATCATTGCTATATGGAGTTTGGCTTTCAGCATCTGGCAAATTCAGATTGCCCCCATCACCCTCACTGCTAAGGCTAGAACAGCCTTTGGGCCACTGAACAGCATTATAAGGTGGCCAAGGAGCTTCCATCCCTCTTGTTGTTGTTGTGAGTGGAAGGTGCTGAACCTTGCACCAAACACATGCAAAAGATCATTGTTCTTTGAAATGTTATTACACTGTAAAACATTACTTAACTGCAAGCTCTTAAAAAGGCTAGCACATTATACCACTTTTACTTTTACATGTTGCTTTGCTTAATTTACTACTTGGTTTACAGAGCAAGTCTTTAAAAAACATTAACAGAAACAACTTCTGAACAGCCCATGAAAAGATGTACCTATTGCAATGTCACTCTTGAAATGCCCATTAATACCTTTCACTTGTCATTCAGGATTTCAGGGTCACACTTTTGGTATGAATGCAACCAGCTGGATTACTGCTTATGCATTTTAAAAAAGAATTAGAGAACAGTCGATAGAGACAAGTTCTCTAAGAGACTTGCAGAATGGGCAGCAAGCAAAATATTTATAAGTTGGACATCACATAATCCTGTGCCTTACCTAGATCCCTGATGCTGGTGGGGGAGTCTGCTGGACTGACCTTCCCTCTACAGAACCCATAGCAGCTAAGGCTGGAGCACCAATGCAAGTGTTTTTTCCTCTACATTTTTTCCACAAGGAGTGGTGGGACCACAACTGTCCCTAGTGATGCTTACATACCCAGCTAATACAGATCTTCCCACCTCCTGTAGCTCCAGCCTACACCATCTACCTCTGCAAGATGCAAAAGTCAGGTCTTGGCTTGGACAACATGACACCTTCCCTGCAGCTCAGGTTTGTCCTGTGGCATTTTATTAGTGCTCAAGCACAGAGCTCTGCAAAGACAGATCTAAGGCCGGGCCCATGTCCCCATCCTGCACAGTCACCCACTTTGGTTATCAGTACTGCTGTGATGGTGATGGAGACCAAGAATCCAGGTAGAGACAGACAAAGCAGGTGGTTCCCACAGCTGTCCCCAAGGTCAGCAAACATGACTGAAGATGCAGTGCACTCCCTCCAAGGAGAGGGTCCCACAGAGGTGATGTTATATAGGTGTTTTACAGATATTAAGTACTATTATAGAGGTATACACCATATTATATATTACAATTATAATATGATATGTTATTTATACATAAATATGTATTTATATGAATATATGCCTGTATGCATATAAATTGTTAAATAGCTAACATTATGTAGGTATGTAGTACATATATCATTGTGGAGGTGACAGGGACTGAGACAGGTATCTCTGAACCTGGCCCTTAATGTTCTTCTCATGCCTCAGCCCAGCCGAACTGCTCAGTCCATGATCCTGCCATTCGAGTTGATCTATAGGGTTCACTCAGAAGAGAAAGCAGAGCCTTTCAGAAACAAACACTCCCTTGGGGCATGGAGCAGTGTCCTTTAATTCTGCAAGATCATAGGCGAAAGGCCAAGCATTTTATGCCTGGCTCTAGAATGATTTTGCTGTGTAATAATACTTCAGAAGGTGCTTTGATAGATCAGAGATGAGCAGATGTGCTCCTTGCCTCCTTGGGCATCATGGAAGTCCCTACTTTTTTTTTACATTCCCTTGTGTGGAGGTGTTGCAATTCTCCATAGGGAAGAAATCAGTGAAACAGCATGAGGGTTTTTCTGTGTATAACTGGTTTTATTTATGCTTTAACTTTAAACAGTGGTGGGTCAAATGGCAGTGAAGTGGCCCCATCTTGGGAGACAGGGCCAGCAAGGCAGTGCTCAGTCCCAAGAGGGCTTGGCCTCAAGGTCTGCATTGGACGAGGTAGGGAGGGAGCAAAGCACCCCAGTGCCCTCAGCCCAAAGAGAAGCCCCACAACATCCCTTCAAATTGTGTGCAATGGTGACACACGTACACAAATAGTGTGCACAATAGCACCATCTGGTGACTTTGGCCATCAGGTTGTATTTCCATGGCACCATATTACCCAGGAGACAACCTCCTCCCCAGCGCCTGGACTGCAGTTCTCCGTGCTCTTTTCAGTCATAACATCAATGGGTTCAGTTCTTCTGCAGAATAACAAACAGTAGACAGTACAGAGTCTTTCAAAAGCACTCCTGCCAAACTCCCACATTGTTGCTGGTGTGACGCAGTAATTTAACATTCTCATGTTTCAGCAAATTTGGGTTTACATTCCTTTTTTCAGGTATTTGTTAGGTATTTGGCACATAAGGCACTACCTACCAAATGTCAGGAGAACTCTCACAGCCCAGTTACCAAACGAAGCATTTTTCTGGTTTTCCTGAAGGTTTGTTTCCTATTCCTTGGAGGCAATGTGTCTCTGACTAACACATATTTCTTCAGGTCAATGATCACACCCTGACTATGTTCCACTGCTTCTTCCACTGTCACTAAGGCAAAATTTCCAAAGAAAATCTGCCACTCAAGAGTAGTCTTTGTGGGAAGCTAACCACCTTGCCACCCTTCTTGGCTGTCCCATACAAAATGGTTGAAATAAGCCCTAAAAAGGCAGGCACACAGCCCAGCATTACCATGAAGCACAGGTGCCCAAAGCATGTCCTGTTTCCTCTGCCTCACCTTTCTTTTCCTTGTTGCATGAGAAAACAAGCAGTGATAAGAAAGCACTTTTTTTCATACTTCAGAGAGGATTCCCAAGCTTTTGGTTGGTTTAGGGAAGCGCTGAGGTAAAGCATAAACACATGAGCCCAGAAAACCTCCTTTGCTCCACACATTCCACTGTAACCAAAGAAGAAGAGGTTATATCTAGCAATTCCTCTTCTCCTCCAGAGAGATATGCTTCCTCATGGCTCTCCCCATGACATCTGACTCTCCTCAGCTCCCTGGTTGGGCCTGCACATCACACAACAGCCATGCCGGTGACAAAAGTGCCCCATGTGCTCTTTCCACCACGCCCTGCAAACACCTCCTAACTTCTTGTCCTGAGAGAGCCGGCACATGGCCACAGAGCTACTGTGCACATTTCCCTGAGCAATTCAAAGGCAGGTCAGCTCCAGACTTTATGCAACCTTGTGAGCTTTGGTCAGCTCTCTCTATGTGTTTGGTCTGTGCCATGGCAGCAAATTCATGGGCACCCCCACTGTGGTGTATTCGCTCTGTACCATCCTTGCAAAGTCGTCTTACAAGGATGTCTAATATTATAAAGTCATCACTATGATTAAATATATTACTAAGTGCTAGGCTATTCTGAAGCACCATCAGGCACAACTGAAACTCTGCTGCATTTCCTTTGCAGGTGAACAAAGCACTTTTTGAGTTCTGTCTTCTCTGCTGTTTTCACCATTTATTTACTCAGAGTCTGATTCCCAGAGCAGAAGGATTTGCAAGGAATCAAACAGCAATTAGTGCCAAGCTGCAGAGTTTCTCATCTGATTATACATGCTGGATGTGGTCAAAGAGTAAAGACCAGTTCATGATCAGTTTGTTGTCTCTGTGTTTTTGGGATGCACTGATCCCTTGAAGACGCAACTCGCTGCACGCACAGTGAAGATCAATGTCACTGATTCAGGGCTACTCTGGCCTCTTGCTGGGAGAAATCTTCAGATGGAAACTTGTGGCTTCTTCCCACAGCTGTGATTTTGCCCCATGCTGAACATCCCTGGACAAGTGGGCTACATCTGTTCTAGCAAACTAAACACAGCCAAGGCAGCACCAGCATGTGATGCTCCATATCGGTCATTGTCAGCACAGGGCTGGCTGGGCCCCTCACCCTACCCCAGTCCTGGCACCTTTTCCCTCCTCTGACTGTGTTGTGAACAAGGGTAGAATTCACACAGCTTAATGTGAAAAGGGTATTTTTTAAATTATAGTGATTTTCATTTTATGAACTTTAATTTTGAAGCAGTAAGATCTTCGCTGGACTTCTTTGAGTGAGTGCCCAAATGCCTCCTAGTTGTGAATTTTGTTAAATAATTCTTCATTGTAACTGCCTCTGTAATCTAAGATGCAAGATGAAGTGCACATCCTTTCTGGCTATAGTAGAAGTAAGCCTCTGTTGCAGAAAAAAATCCATGGGTGTCTCTTCTTCTCAACTTATTTTTTACCACTCATGAATCAAGCTTCACATTGATTGTTCATTAGTAGGTAAGGCAATCATTTTATAGTCTGTAGTGTTCAAATGCATTTATTTTCTTGTATAATATTTCAAAATTAGAACACTTATTTATTGCATTTTTCCTGTGAAACAAAAGTTGCTTTGCAACACTTAAATGACCCATGCAGAATCGTATGTAGCACCAGTAGTGTCAAACACCCTGTGAAAATTACTATCCAGTAATTATTAATAAAGGCAGCAATCGGACACCTCTATTTTGTGTAATATATTGAAAGATCCAGCAAAATCAACAGAAAGACTAATTTTGACTTCAGCCACACTGTAGTTATCTATATGGGTCTTACTGTTGTGAGATCGAGTCCCTCGCAGTGTTTTAATACCCCTATCCCCAAGTACTTTTTTTGAGTTTTGTGGCGCTTTTATCTCCATTTAACTGACAATAGTTGGATGCGTGACAGGGTTAAGGGATAAGAGCTAAGACCCATAAAAACCCTGGTTTGATGCCAAAATAACAAGTATGGTCCACCTAAATTTTAGGTTTTTTCTGCTCGACACAGAAGGCAGAGCCAGCAGCAGGTGCCCAGCCTGGTCTTCCACAGCTTGTTGGGGAGGAAAGGCACTTAGGGAAAGACCTCAAACCATCAGTGCTTTCCACTGCAGTTGGCTAGTGGGAAAAACTAGAGAGAAAGCTACCTCTTTAACTCCATTCTTCTCTCTACATAGGCACCGTGCCCAGGTGCATCTTACCAGCACCCTCTCCTGCAGTGAGGACTGCTGAGAGGGCCAAGAGGGAAAACCTGGCTGTGAAATATTATCTTAAGCATGATTTAGCCCCCCTGTATTTCCTCAATATGTGCTTTGTTTCAAAGCCTGAGGAAAAGCTGGCTTTTCACTCAGAAAAAAAAAGCCTGAGACGGTCCTCTTGGTAATGGTGGTCAACAGACAAATCAATAAGATCTCTCCCCAAATGCCTGTCAGTTCAGAGTTGCTCTCTGCCTGCAAGGGCTCAAACTCCAGCAGTTTCCAGAGAGGAAAGAGAAGCAACATCAGCTCCTCCTGCTGAAACTGCTCCACTTGGCAAGAAGTCATTAAAGATTGTTTGGACCACAGGGAGAGAGCAAGCAAGAGCGCTCTCAACCTCTACACTCCATCACTCGCCCAGAGAGGCACACCGAGGGTCTCATTCTTATTCCAACACCTATTTGTATAGTTCCTGAAATGACTATTTAACACAGAACAATTAACTGGTCATCAGAGCACCACTGCGATCCTCCTTCTCCGGCCAAACTCCAGCAGAGCACATCAGGCACAGACAGAGCTGGCTCAGCCCCTGACCCAGGCTGCACAGCTGGCATGACACCCGGTTTAGGAGAGGTGCTGAGTTGTTGTAGACTGCCAAAATGGAGGTGCTCCTCAGCAGGCAGGTGCAGAGTTTCAGGTGTCTCGGGGCTATGCAGCCACTGAACAGAGGGGTCACAGTTTTGGACTTAGGCCAAGAGGTCCTTACACAACATCAACAATGCTCTGAGCACCTCGGCACCAGCCGAGGGAAGCACCGACCTTAGGGAAGCAAGAATGCTCTCCTGACACAGCCAAGCGCTGCCCTAGCCACTGGTGCATGAGCAGATCTGTGGAGGCACAGCAGCACTGCTGTCTTCTCCCAAGCCTCTGCCTGACCCTGATTTCTCAAGTCAAGCCCAGTTTCTCAACCGCAGGTCCCTCACCATTTCCATGCCCTGTTTGAAGAAGGCTGTACAGCAATGACATCTCTGGAAGGAGCCCTAAGCAAGGCACTCTGGCTTCATCCCCTACCTCTCCCCACACCTGGAGAACCTCCATAAGCACACTGCCCATTCCACTCTTACTGACAGAGTCTACCATGGCAACCAGCAAGGCTCAAGTCCAAGAGCCTCTCTAGAAGAGGCCAGTGAACATACAGGTGCCTCTGGTAGCAATGGATGGATTTCCTACCCCAGATGACAAATTTCACTGTGTGCTGTTATTGCCATAGTGCTGGTGCTAGGCCAAGAATTGTCTTCCCCCATCCCTGTGTTCCAGGAGAGCTGTGGCTCAGCTAAAAGCCCGGATGGGGGCTCAGCAACCATATTCTATCTTGTCTTTACTCTTTGCTGTTAAACAAATGGATAAGCACAATCTTGTTTCATGACAAGATGCATTTTCCAGCTCATTTGTTCTTTCATGCAAGACTGATGTGGGTAAAGCGCTCCAGATTAATTGCATCTTCTCCTTACCATGCCATATGGGACTGCTGTTCCCAGCACAACCGGTCCAGATAGAGTCAAAGCAGGACCAAAAAGAAGGAGCTGTCAGCAGGACATCCCTGGTGGGGTTCTCAGCTTATTTAAATGCATGCCTCCTCTGGAGCCAAAGCAGGCAGATACATGCTCCATGAAGGTGGGCAACAAGGCCCACTTCTTCCTTGGGATTTGGGCAGGGAGGATGTGCTGTGGGTGTTAGGGTAGTGGCATGCAGCAGGCTGGGCTTCGAGGGCAGCCTGACGTGTCTGTGGCCTGGACCAGACCAAGGGGTTGGCCTCCTGCTGTTTGATTTTTATTCTGGGAGGGGAGCTGACGGGCGTGTTTCTGCTGGTACATTGTGGCTGCATTTTTGGCATATGCCAAGGGCCCTGCATACCTCTGCTCTCTTTTCTTCTTTTGTCATTTTTTTTTTCTTTTCAATTTTGCTTTGTTTTGAGGTGGTGGGGTTTGACAGGTTTTTTCCCTTCCCTTCCCTTCCCTTCCCTTCCCTTCCCTTCCCTTCCCTTCCCTTGCCTTCCCTTGCCTTCCCTTGCCTTCCCTTCCTTTCCCTTCCCTTCTCTTCCCTTCCCTTCTCTTCCCTTCTTCTCTTTTTCATGTACCTAAGTATAGAAAAAAAATTTATACCTGAATTTCACTCCTGAGTTACCTCTGTAACAGCAGAGGTTTATCTGGGGAAAGGGGGAAGCGAGGTTTCCCCAGTGAGGAGGCAGCAGCAGCGTGGCTGGGGCCATTCCCCAGCAGCTGTGGCTGCAGCAGGGGCAGAGCCATGTCCCCAGGGCCCAGCCCGTCCCCCCAGCAGCACCTCAGGGAGACCAGTGAGGCCAAGAGGTGCCTTTCCCAGGAGCAGAAATACCAGACACCCCCCCACCTCAGAAGTAGGGCAAAGGGCCAGAGGAGAAAAGTTTGTCCATGAGAAGATAGAAATGGGTTACTTTTTCCTTATGTTTCTGCTCCTGCAGGAGTATCCAGTGAAAAACACCAGGTTACGGTAAATGTTCACCTTTTCTGTAACTAATAACAACAGAAAAAGCGAATTCTTGGGGCTTGCTTGTAAACCAAAGTGACTTCTTTTACACTGCACATTTTTGACAAGTCAGGAAAATACAGCTTTTATCTAATGAATAGCCTCTGCCCCCCTCGCCCCATGCGCCGTACATAGTTTCTGAATCCCAGACAACTCACAGATATCTGTACAAAGATGAAGGTAAAATAGTCATTACCTACATGGCTAGGGGGCATCTGATGTAAAGTGCATTCCCTGGTTTTGGCTTATGGTTTGTAAAGGAGTGCAGAACACTTTCATCTCCCCTTTCAGCCCATCTGGGGCTTCAGTTGACAGGACAAAATGTGGCACAACAGAGCCAGACAATAACCTATTGTACAGTGGAACAGGAAGCAACAGGTAATGTTTAGAGGAATTAAATTATTTTTGGATCTGATACTGATAATCAGTTTAGGCGAGGGGTATCCAGTGCAAATTTATCCAACATTTTTAAAAGACTGGGAGCACTCAAGAAGGAGATAAGTTGAAGTGCAGTATAAATGAACCATTCATGAACTCCAAGACTTCCTTGCCTGCATACAAAGCACATGAGAGCAGACCTTGTTGCCTGTCATCCTGGACTTTTTTCAATTAACAGTTGTGAGCCATTCTTGTGCAGTATGTCTGATACTGGGGAGGGAGCTTTATGCCTTTTGCAAAGGAACAGAGAACACATTAACATGAAATTCCTGGAAATACAGAAAAGTACTGGATATCATTCCATCTTCAAATATCTGAATTTCATCCAAATGATAATGTGAAACCTTCACATGATATTAATCTATTAAAAACTGAAGCACTGGAAGTCGGGCTGATGTACAGCTATTTAAAACAGCTGCTAGAGCAATGCTTATTTAATTAATCTAAGCTTTGTGACATTCTAGATGTCTGTGGACTGGTTCCCATCCAAAGTCATGCCACTTTTCAAGAGCGGCTGCTGCATTGATCCAAACAAATACGGACCAGAGCTCCCATCACCTGTTCATGGCAAAAAATGCTGGAATAACAGTGGTGTTGGTCGGTGCAGCTCTCTGCTCTTAAGATGTGTGTTTATTTAGGAAATACCTGGGTCTGCAGCCCTTTCTGCAGGTCTGCTTGGCAGGACCCCTCCTCTGCAAGGCTGTGCCGGGCACTGTCACTGGCCAGGCAGCCGGAGGGGAAGCAGTGTTGACGCTTCCTTTCCAAGAGGGCAGGGGAGAAGAAAGAAAGCAGGCTTCCCCCGTTATCTAGTAGAAGCAATAAAGTGCTTTCTACAGCTGTCAGGACGACCCAGGGAGATCTACCAGACAGCATCAGCTCAACCCTGTTTTCTGTCCCAAAACCAAACAATTGACACGTCAAAACCTTCCTCCCAATGTTTGCATCGACCCTGGTCTCTGCGGGGGCCGATCCTGCAAGGTGCTGAGCACCCTTGAGCAGAAGCCTAGAATATTTTTTGTACTGATGGCAAAATGCATTACAAAGTATTACTTGCAGTCAGTGGCGCACAAAATGAACACTCATTTCCATTGCCCCTGCTTTCAGTGTCACTCTGCGGTGTTTGCATTTCGTGTATGTATATTTTCTACGAAAGGTACTTACCTGAGGTGCCCTGTCATCCACTCAAGGCAAAACATTAACCTGGAACTACGTAACCAGACATTAGCTGAGCAAGGAGCAGCTCCAGTATCTATCCCTCACGTAGCTCCAAACAGCTATTGCAAATAAAGGGAATATTTGTTTGTGTGTGTTATTTTCAGCTGCTCTGGTTCTAAGATATTATCAATACAAAGAAATGGAGGAAGTTTATCAGAATTGAGCTTGTGCTGTTGGGGAACCTGAGAAATGAGGGGAAATCAAGGAGAATTCTTAACAGATGCAGCCTGAAATCAAAGAGTGTTTTTTTTAAAGAATGGAGAGAAAAAATCAATTATTTTCAGAGGAGCTGTTGGGCCATGTCTGGAGAGATCCAAGTGTAAAACAAAGAGTTTCATTTAATTCTACTTCAAGTGCAAATCTTGACTCAAACTTTAACATGGAGCTGCTACCAACATCTTCATTTTATAACATGCAAAGCACACATGCAACCACAGAGCTATTAATTTCCATGCACAGAAACTTTTGAAGGCACAACACCAGCTGCTTAAATATGTCTATAATTATTCACGCATTAACACCTACTGAATTAGCAGCATTAGCACCTACTGAATCATCTTGTACGTATTTAAATAAATTAAGGCTGGGATTTGGCGGCTCTGGCACAGGAGCCTGTTGTTGCTGAGGTTATGGATGCTGTGCTGCTTGACCTGCCAGGCCTGCAAAGCAGGTGAAAGATGTTGCAAATGCCTTTCTATAAAAGCCTGCCCTCTAATCGACAGCAGTGGTGTAACCCTTCAGATGATGGCAGTTGGGACTGGAATTTATTCCCTCTGATTCCTTGTTTTTGTTTCAATTGAGGAAGATTCTTGTTGCCTTTTTTTTTTTCTCCTGTACTCTTCTTACTAGGCCCCATTAGGAAGCTCACATTTCTTCATCTGTCTCGGAGCTTATTTTATGTGGAAATATTTCAAAACTCACGCAGCTCTTGTTCAGCCCTGTGCAACTGAAAGAAGTTCAAAGTTGGGCAGGGCACCAAGTCAGCAGACATTAATAACATTACCTTGCAACCATTCAAAACCTGTCATTTGTTAAGTCTGTCCCTCTCTCATTCCAGCAGGCATAAATCATGTGTATAAATGAGCTCCTACCCACAAAGGAGAGCTGATTTTAACATCTAAGGCTGTGCTGTCACCATCAAGAATTCTTTTTTTTTTTTTTTTGGCTGTTTTTATTTTTGAGTCCAAAACCAGAAGGAAGGTGACTCGATGCAAATAGACCCCAGGAATGTTTTGAGGAAAGGTGATAAGCAACTGCTGCATGAAAGCCTCAGCCCTCCCTAGCCCTTCCCACTCAGATCCCACATACACATCCAGCACAGCAGAAGCATCCTCTACATCCCAGTCATCACCCGCATCAGCCGGGTGGGGAGAGGGGTCCCCCAAGGGAGGGCAGTGGGTGCCCAAGTAATGATGGGGCTCTGGAGAGATCATCTTCCCCAACAACCTCTTCTGTTCCTGGCAATGGCTCTTCTGAAACTGAAATGTCTGTGTCTGGTGGTGTCCTTCTGGAAATGTCTTGCCAAATCTGAAGAGAAAGTAAATCTTCACATCACCACACCAAATTGTCATGAGGCTGAAGTTTGTGGGTTGCAGGAGAGGTTCCCACTCACCAGGCAACCTGTCGTCCCTTCCCTCATCCCTCTCCTGCAGGCACCAACCTGCTGCTTCCTACGAGATAGCCTCCCAGGCACTGTGGACTGCCCTCACAAATTGAAACAGAAGAAATTCCACTTAAAACATAAGAGAAAAACTTTTTTTACTGTGAGGGTGATCAAGATCTGGCATAGGCCGACCAGAGAGGTTGTGGAGTTTCCATCCTCGGAGATTCTCAAAGACTGACTGGGACTGGGCCTGGGTAACCTGCTGCAGCCAACTTTGGGTTGGAGCAGGGGTTGGGCCAGACAATCTCAAGAGATGCCTGCCAGCCTCAGTTATTTTGTCATTCTGTGACCTTGCGACTGTGCCTCCCAGCTGCCCTCAGACATCATATTCCTGCTGTGCGCCTCCCACTTCCAATGCAATGTTTCATCTCTAGCCCAGATCATCCTGCTGTTGCCAGAAAATGTCCTCTACTGTACTGTGAGGCAACAGCCCCGAGAGCACATTTCCCCCAGGTAGGAGTGCCTGCTGTCCTGAGGGCCGTGGGAAGAGGGGAGGCTTCCTTACCTTTTTATGCATTCATGTAAACACCAACTCCTTGCTCACCTCTGGTGACCATAACTAGAGCCTGGAGACCAGGCACTGGGATGAACTGATGCCCAGAGCTGTGCACAGCTACAACCCTGCAGTACCGCTGTTTTCCCACACAGCCTCCGAGCAGCACATATGGTTGCAGACGATCACGGCAAGTGCTGTCCTAACCATAGACTTCCTGCCATGACAAATTGTAGTGTCTGGGAAATTGCCACTTTCTGGGACAAACCAATGCAAAGCAGCTCTTTAGAGCCTGCTCGAGGCTTTTATACACCAGTAGGTCTGAATCACTCTGGCTGGCCACTTGAAAGCCACAACAAAGTGCTCTTTCTGCTCATACTCTAAGCCATGAATTTGGAGATTTGAATTTCATTTAATCTGCAAAAACACCTAAGGATGATTTTTGCTTCAGTAAGCATTGTGGAGTCTCCCTCCTTAGAGATATTCAGCTTTATTTCACTGAAGCTAGGCAAGCTGACTGCTCAGGGCTCTAGCTTATAATAGGTAAAGAAAGTGCTAAAATCCATCCTATTTATCATAGTAAAACCCAAGTACTATATGACCACCACGACCTCCAGTGTCCTTCTCAGAGCCACAAAGCACCCTCTGGAGTCCTCACTTCAGCCTGCTTCTGCTGACAAGTTCCAAATCAGTAACAAGTTTCATTCAGTGACAAGTTGCTTGGGCTCCTTCCTTTTAGTGGAAAATCTGTGGAGTCTAACAGTCAAGTTACCAAGAACATCAGCAAAGCCTTTGCAGACTAAAAATTACACACCTGGGCAGCTTCCCAAAGAGGGGTAATGCTTTGTAGATGCTGCCTTCAACAACCTCCTATCTAAGTCTTGTCCCTTTGCCTTCTGGAAAGCTTCCAGATACTGCTGTCATTATTTTTTTTTTGCAAATCCTCCAGCTCATATTTTATGCCCTTTTTAAATTTCTTCTCTGATGCCTCCAGCTGCTTCAAGTCTTAATTCCAACCGCAAAGTCCACGGGTCTTGTTTTAGACCTTGTCTGTGATTTCTTCAGGTCTTTTCGTAACTCCAGTCAAGCCATATTAATATCTCCATGATTTGGCTCTTCTCAGTTCCATGAGACAATCAGCTCACAAACCCTTTGCCAGGATTGCTTTTCTGCCTGATGCCAGGGTTGTACTTCCCAACCCAGGCAGCACTGGGAGTTCTCCTGTTTGTTCTGTTAAGAAAAGTAGATGGCAGAATCCGGGATTTCACTGATGTGATCCAGCTTGGTTGCAAAAATCAAAAGAGAAAACACAACACATTTGGACTCAAAGTAGCAAAATACGTTTTCTCAGCTATTTCTGTCTCCCATTCCCAGGCAGTACTCTACACCACTCTCTCTCGGGATCACATTACAAATGCTTCCCTCTGGCTGTCTTTAGTTGAACGCTGCCCTTTTTGACTACTTTTCTGGTGGTCTGCCTTCATTTTTCATGTCATGGTTCTACCACAGGTAACATCTGATGCCTGGTTACCTGCCCCCAGTGAAACCTCTCTGCTCCCACAGCTTCCCTCGCGCCAGCCTTGCCTGCTGCCCACCATTTCATCAACGGATTTTTTTGTTTCACTTGTCGTATACCTGTAATGGGCATCATCATTTCTTAGAAGTTATGTATAGGACAACTCATGTTGGTTTGTGTTATGAGCATTCCTGGGCAAGCAGTACCTTTGCCATCAAACATCTGTACCCAACACACACTTTTTCCTGCCACATCAAAACAGAAGAACTGGAGGATACTCTAACCCAAAGGCAGCAGTGGTTTCATTGCCTTTTCTCAGCCATCCTGGCAGAATTTCTACCCCCACTTCCTTTCTGAAGTTCTTGGGTACCTGAAATGGAAATAATCTGTGGACAGAAGTAATAGAGATGAGGAATGGAGATGAAGAGGAGAGGAGATATGAGGATGAATTTACCAATCATTGGTTGTCATGTCCATGTCTGCTTTTAAGGAAATCTTTTATCCTGGCCTCTGCGGTCACAGGCTGTGTTTGGACAGCCTGGCTCCAGCCAGTCGTGGGGCATGGCCAGGGGGGAGTGCAATGGGGACAATGGTCACTTCTCAGGAGCAGACTGTCAGATAATGGGATAACATAAGCACTTTCTGTGACAACCCACTTCTGCTGGCCACCCTTGCCCACCACCTTCAAGGGTCACCTAATGCTGCTTCACCTCATGACCTGCGGCAGAGTTTGGTCTTGCTTGGATCTACCTTGGGCACCAGCTCCCAGCTCTTCACCCAGGCCATGTCCATGCAATTCTGGAGTCTCAAATCAGGCACTGTCCTCCCCATCCTCCTCCTGCCTCCCACCAAGGTGGGGCCCCAAATCCATGTCTTACACTTGTCCCTCTCACTACCCCTAAAACATAAGAGCACATCTTCTCACACCATCCTCATCCCTCACCTCCTGACTTCTACACTTTTTGTTTTAGCTTCTGAATTCAAATCGTCCTTCTCCTCAGCCTGATATATAAATACGTGCAAAGGCTGAGGCACCAGCACCAGGTCTGGACTCTGTCAAGGCACCAGCATTCACTGGAGATAAGACACCTGCCTCACAGCATCTATAAGAGCCCATATCATTGCTCCTAGCTTTAGATATGCTGCTTGGAAGTGCATTGGGATCAGTTAGGAACCAGTTTGGGACCTCCTGCTTCCCAGCAACATATTTGCAAGTCTTTCAAAGATAAATATATTCCCATAGCCAGATGTACATAGTTTTTAAAATATCTGCATTTTCACTTTACACTATACCCTGTTCCTACTATCCCAAAAGATTTAAAGTTGACTGCTACTGTCCTGGGAAACCAGAAGCTAACTACAGACCTGTTAGAACCCAATTTTTCTTTTCTTCTGAGCCATCAGCAACAAAACATTGAGTTTTGCATGGCTGCAAGCGCACGAGAAAAATAGTATCAGATGCATAGACATCTTAAACATTCCTCTTCCACTCATGCAGGCACACGTGTACACACTCCAAGCAGAGACCAGGAGGAACAATAAAAAGCTCTGTAGAAATATTTATTTTAAAATAGAAGCTATAGGGCAGCTCTGCACTGACTAACAGGACAGTTGCCTGTGTTGCTTCTCTGCAGGGGCCTGTGAAATGTTGCCCATAGCGGCCAAGCAGGCTGATAAAACCCCAGCAGATCCCGCAGGGTTGGAAGGACTCAGCACAGCACTTCTCGCAGCCAGCCAGCACCACCACTCCGTATTGACATTGGCAGGGCTGCACGGGTCCGTCAGAAGGAAGCTGGTGACATCATGCAGCCTTCATCCTACCACGGTGACCCACATCAAAGGCAATTTAATCACTGCCCAGGGGAATGGACATTCTGTAACACACAATGAATCACGTTTTGAACTCCCTGGAGGTCAGTCACAGCTCCTGGCAAACCCAGAGGAGGAAGATGATGTGGATGGCAACGCTTTACAGCAGATCCCAGAGAGACCGTAACTCTGATGATGAACTAGACCCCTCAAAGGTTTAGCCCTCTCATACTGTAATGGCTGGCTAATGTGGGGTTATCAGTAGCTCTGCAGGGACACTGATACACACATTGTAGTTATCCCAAGTATTAACACAGCTCAAGATAGAAAATCCTATTGTAAATATTCTTGGTCAGAAATTATTAGGACAGTTAAACCTGTCGAAGATCCAAGTTGTCTGATTTAGCTGAGAACAACTCGATACCACAATGTCTTTCCAGTCCTGTGAATCCAGGTCTGCTGGGCAAAAGCACAGTCCTTACCTATGCTTTCCACCAGCAGCCAGCTCCCCTTGCTCTCCTTGCTTCAGCAGTACTTCTGCACCAGCAAGGGCATGATGGAGGACCATTACTTGCCAGCTCCATCACACTGCAAAGATACAACCTTGGCGGTTGTTTGCTGCAATCAGTGCATATCTACATTATTATCAGCATCTTGTAGCAAGCCCACGTAGCAAGGCCAGAAGATTTGGTCTAGTAGGTTTAAACGAGGTAAGTAAACTAAAGACTTTGACCAGATACAACCACAAAAGCTCATGACTTTTTCATGGTTTTGTTAATAAAGAACAGGTGTCTGAAAGGTTATTTAGCACTGATCAAGTTAAAGGTTGCCCTACTCCTGCTCCAGAAGAACTGTATAATATCTAATTGTATCTTAAGGCTAACTTGAAGTTATAAACAGTCCTTTAAATACTGTTCATTGTTGACCACTTTTACATGATCAATTTTTACTTAAATGTTTACACACACGCACTCATATATACATATATAAATAACATATTCTTTATGGTTGGATAGCAAAAAGCTATAAACCAAGATGTTATCACACTCCATTGTCTTTCTAGATCTGTAAAATATTAATTTAAAAACTGCAAAATCTTCAAAATATGGAGTGGAATACAGTATTTCTAAATTTCAGTCTTATTACTCACTGCTAGCAAGGCCTGTTCAGAAAAACAGAGCTGTACTTTGTGCAAAACATGAAGGTTATCATATTTCATTTCTCTGTAGAAAGACATCAAAATACAACATTCTCCATGAAAATTTTCATGAAAAAAATAGACTCACAAGACTCTGGTGGCCTCACAAGGTGACCTGGACTCTCTAGTTTGGCTGACAGACTTGAATCTCAATCTCTGATATCCCAGGCTCTCTCTAAGGAAAGATAAAATTCCTTCTGGATGCAAAAAAATTACTCAGCAGCTTCATTTAGGCAATGCTGTGTTTTAGCAAAATGTTCCACAATTATATTTGTTGATGAATCTGTGATTCTGTGAAGAATTTCATATTTAAAGCCTTGTTCAACTGGACAGCAAATGCTTTATTCTGGTTAGTTCTTTAGATGAACTCATTGGAGTCATGCCTTTTCCTTCCATGGGTACTACCTCTACCTCCACTTTAGTACATCTCTGGGAAGAAAGATTATAAACATGGGGAGTTTCTGGATGTCTGAAATCAATTGAACGTGTGCAGGAACCTCTTAGAATCCAAGTGGATCTGCCTGCCAGTGCAGCTACCCATCTCAAGTCCAACCTCTGCAAGGCCAAGGAGGTAGTTCCTTGGCCATGTTACTGCCACCATGGGCCTTTGAGCCCCACCAGCTGAAGGCACTTTGGATTCTCAGCATCTGATGAAATGTTAACTTGCAGGTACTTCAATATATGGAACACAGGAAAGAGCAGGACGTTTGTGAACATCTGCTTGGGGGACAGAGGTGAGTGGAGACCTTTGCTTTTTTTTTATTAGTATATTGCAGCTGCTGGCAAGTGTCTGTTCACAGTTGACAAAGGAGCAGAGGAAAACAGAGGTTGTTGCTTACAGAGGGGAGGAGGCCTGTGTCTGCATCTGCAAGGGATTGGGAATCCAGAGATTATTCACTGCAGCTGCAAGCTTCATCATGGGCAACTTCAGCAGGAAGAGTTTTCCTTGTTGCCAAAAAGATCATCTCACAGTGTTTAGGTGTCCCTAGCTGTACCGAGTGAAGCCGAAATGTCATTATTTCTTTGATCAACAGTTCAAAGGAGTACTCGAAATGCTGAGGTTGTTTGCAGACTCATTTTCATTTGAACCTAAAGAAGATAAGGGCAGAGCTTGTTCAGAACTGATAGTTACCATGTGGTGATCCGTTCTCCTAACAAGATTCCAGACAGAAAAGTGAGGATTTTCTCTAAAAATCTGCCAAGTCACAGCTGCCCTAAGTCAAGTGAGAGAGCTGCCATTTGCATAAACCTCTTTGCAAGGCCTTCTATGTGTGAAGAGGGTTTTTTTCCTAGTGTGGATCTGACCAAATCAGAGCATTGCAACTACTCAGCAAACTCACTCAGATTCCTCTGGCCATCTCAAAGGCAAAGCTGCTGGTTTGAGAGGAGCTAGGGACAGATTTCCCATTGACATCAGTTTCCCGGCTGTGACAGGAAACCACGACGTCTTTATTGCTCAGGTGTTTAATGCAGTCAGAGCAGTCAGTAATAAAAAATAATGACTCTGTGTATGTATCATGGACCAAAATCCAGTGATATGCAATTCTGTGCAGTCCTCAGGCTCCCTCTGTGCACTGCTGTCAGTCGTGCACCTCTGCTGTGTAATTCTAAAATATGTCTCTTTTTTTATGAAATATAATTGCCTGTGGCTTTTCCTGAAGATGGTGAGAAGATTTCTCCTATTTACTGCAGGGTTCACCTCTCTAAGTACCTCCACAGAAAGCAAATATTGAGAAAAAAGAATCCAGGGTTATGTTGCCTACAGGGACTCAAATCACACCTACCTGCTGCCTTCACTGAAATACCTTCTCAGAGCTCGTGTTTTTTTACTAGCACTGCTGGTGGGAATCCTCACAATCTTTCTTCTTTGCTGTGTGATTTAGCCAGCTTTTTCAGAAAAGTAGGTTTGAAAAAAAGTTCTGAGGGCAGGCAGTGATCAGCACTGTGCCAGGAAACCCTCTTCACTCCTGGGAAACAACCTCAGCTCCCTTTTGGAGATATACTGAAGAGGATGTATGTTCACTTTTTGACACAATAAGTAGGATTTAATTGCCTCAGCATTGGTTTTTAGGGCTATTTGAGACGCCGCAGCCAGTCTCACCTGGCCCCAAGCAGTGGAGAGCAGAATCTCCCATAAACTCTCTCCCCATCAACCATGAGCAGAAGTCTTGGTGTCAGGACCTCTCAAGTGGCACTAGACACCTATGGTTGGGAACTGCACTGAGCTGGCTGGTGCCTTCACTAGGAAACTCCCAAGGCAAGGTTAGATCACACACCTGAAATCTTAAATAGACACTCGTGGTTTAAGGCTGAGCTACTCATTTTCTAAAATGGTTCGGAAGTGATTTTGTTGCCTGGTTTAATTTGTAAATACAGACAGTAGTGAGCATGTCAACTTACATTTGTGAATGTATATGTTGTTCTCTGTATACATGTGTGTCAGTGAGTGTGTGCATACCAGTTCCAGCACACAGACGACACTCAACAAGCACCGAAAGCAGGTGGAGATATTACAGGCCTGGCTTGGCTCTAGATCTAGATCTTAATTCCCTTAAAGTCAGGATGAGTTTGGATTCCTGCAGACCTCAGCTTCACCTGCTCCCTCCTGCTGCCTCCCACTGCGGAGCACCAGCAGAAAGCAGGCAAAACTGACTTTGCCAATTGGGCACAACCAGGCACAAGGGGAAAATTCCTCCCTGGTCCCTGCAGGGGAGTTTGTGTGTGTGCTGGTGCAAGAAGTCTACTTACCTCAGTCTTTTCCTGCCCAGCTCCAAGTGTAATTAATTGATATAAAATTATCCAGCCATTTTTCAAATCCTGACCCATTGTTTGAATCAGTGACCTCCCGTAGCACCAAATTCCACAAGTTGACTACATACTGTGTGAAGTAATATTTCTATCCATTTACTAACCATTAATTTCTGGCCTTTGGGAAATCTGAAATATGTATGATCACGTGAAGACTCTTGAGCCGTTCATAGTTGTGTGTTGTGCAAAACACATTTGCTCGTTTAACTAACTCCCAAGCTCATTTGGCCGCGACTTGAGCACCAGGCAAGACAAATCAGTGCAGAAAGCAAGAGGAATAGCAAGAAGCAAGCTGCCAGCTGTTAGATGAGCAAATGGGGAGCTACAGAAATTCCCAGAGCCATATTCTTATCTTATTTACACTAGCATAAATCTAAAGTAACTGCACTGAATTATTCTGGATTTACCCTTCTGTAAAAGAGATCAGAATCTGACACTCACTTTGGAAACTTTCTTCCTCTGATTTCCATTCTTCCTAGAAACAGAATGAGACACCATTGTGCCACAGCTTTTTCAAATATTTCTGTACAGAAAAGGATCGAATAACCAACAGTTCTGGGGGGAAAAAAAAGCCCCTTGCAAAACCTTCAATAATCAAAAGAAATCTCACAGTTTTATAAATCCAGCGGTTGCAATGCCAAAATAACTAGCCAGAACTAAAGTTTTAAGTGTCCTTTGTCTCTTTGGCTGCTACAGCTAACTGCTGTAAATTCTAGTTGTGGGTCTCAGTCGATCCTAGCTGTGGAGCTGGATTTGATCACTGGCAAATGCAAAGAGAGAGCAGGAATGGAGATGCTGCAGATGAAAGGGAAAGAGTTGCAGGCAGGTTCGAATGTGCACTATAAATTCAAGTGCTCACTTGTTCTTTATTTTTTTTCCTCTCCTTGTTGTCCCTTGCAATTGTATCGCAAGGCTCCTGTGAAAGAGAAGCAAAACGCAAACGTTGCAGAAGAAATACAGAGCAGGCTGTAATGCTGACTTATGTAATAACATGTTGTTACAAACCAGACTGTCCTGAAAATAATATTACTGCTTCCCTCATTTCTAGTAAAGCCCCCAGCTTCATTTTTCCAACACATACTATTTTTATTGCCAGGGCTTTTTGTGCAAGACGTGCCTGATTTGCAAAAGTAGTTCTGAAAAGTTTCTTAAACGATTACCTTGCAAAACATTCTGGGACATTTAATTGAAATGGCATCACCCTGCTTTAAAACATTGTAGTGTTAAATAAACTTGACCTGTAGCACCAAAGCACTCATTTTTCTCCAGCTACGTCATACCCTTGAAATGTCTATGTACGTATATAACACCCTGACTGCTCCAGCTGAAAGACAAATGCAAGCCCCCATTTAAAAATAATGACGCTCCCACCTCCCCTCTTGTCACAGAGACTAATGGAGGAAGAGGCTCTAAGAAAGAGGTGGCTTGATCTTAATTACCAATGGAAAATAAGATTGAGCAAGACAGGTATTTTAAGCATACACTCGTGCTGTGAGTTCAGCTCCCACTTCTGCCACCCCAGCCGGCAGCCAGCTCTGCCTGCATGGGTGCACTGGAAGGAGGGAGGGCAGGCATGGGGCAGGGTGTCATGCCGGGAACGTGGGGGTCAGAGCATCCCTGTGCCACAGGGACACAGGCAGAAAGGGGAGAAGGCTCCCAGCAAGACACACGGTGAGCCAACGGTGCCCACCATTGCACAACCAACGCGTGCATGGCCTCTACCTCACCCTGCCCCTAACTCAGGCTGTGGAGGTCTCCAGCTGCCTGCCAGGAGCCGTGTGATAGCCTTTGCAAAGCTTGGTAGGGTAAGGCAGAGTCCCTCATCCCTTCCCCCTCTCCAGACCCCGCCAGCCATCCCTCCTTCAGTGCACTTGTTTGGGTCAGAATTAAAGAAGAGGAAGGCATGGCTCAGCACAGTTACCCACATCGTGTAACTGCACTATGAGAACCAATAAAACTATTAGCTGCTGGCATCAGGCCAAGAATTCATTAATAACAGACTGGTATCTCTTCAGGAATGTAAAACGCTTCACTAAATAAACATTAAAAGCAGGAAGCATTCAACTTCTGTCATTAGGTAAAACTCCAGTGTGATTCTATCCCAAGGAGGAACAGCCAGGAGGTGAGCAAGAAAACTTTGTTTTACTGATAAAAAACCTATTTAGTACCAGGAGGAGCTGGTGAGATGTGCTTTGTAGGGCCTTACAAAGCGTGATGAATGAAGCTCGAATCTTTCATGGGATCAACACGCCGACTATATGGAAGGGAAAGGAAGGCAGGGATTTGTGCAGGCAGAAGGCTCCATCATGCAGGGCAATATTCAGAAATCAGCTCACCAAATTTGGTACCTTTTTCTGGCTATACAAGCAGAATTGAGAATGAATGAATGTAGAAAGTGTGCTAAAAGCCTGTTAGCCTGTTCTTTCTTTCTTTTTTTTTTTTTAATCTTGGGATCACTGCAGTGTGCTTGCAATGTTACATGTGGGAAACACGATGCAAAAAAATATAAAAGTTAATGCTCCCTTCCCCTAGAGCACGTGAAATGTCCAATCCTGGCTGGCCCATATCATGGTCCTCCCAGTGCTAATGTGTGAGATCTCCATTTGAGGGCAGAAATTACTGTTCTTTGAGTCAGCTGTCTACTCTGGACCCTAAAGAAGGTCCAAGCATTTCTGTGCTCTTATTTGAGGTTTTCTGGTGAAACAGACCTGAAAACCAACAATACGGACATTTAAGTTCTCACAGTTCACACGGAGGCAACTTACCCCGATACAGCTAAGACACAGAAGGAATCAATCTCTTGGACTTCAGGAGGAAAAGAGAAAGCGTGGTCAGATGGCTACTTCCAATGGTTATGTCATTGGAAGGATTACAGTGTACAGCAGGTGAACACAGGATCAATATTAAGAAGGCTAAGGGGAGACTTAAATGGTGGGCAGCTAAAGAGAAAAACACACAGCAAGAAATTCTGAAGACTATCAGTGGCAAGACACTTGTAAGAAAACTTGTGGCTCTTCTAAACTCATGCAGAGCAAAAGTCATTGCAGGGAGGTAAAAAATATGTATATGCTGCCAGACACAACATCACATAGCGATAAGGGAGCCCAAAGTGTATTGTGATGGCCAAGGTAAGCTAGTATCACCCTTCTTGGAAAGAGGATGGTATTTCCCACAGAAGCTGAAGTCTTGGTGGCAATACCAAGTGCAGACTCAGTGCGAGCTAGGGGAGACCCAGCTCCAGGAGTCTCACCAGGTGCTTCGTACCCTGCGCAGCTCTGTCTCCAGATAGCCCACAGAGAAGAATTTCTCTTGCCCTGTGGCTTGGGAGACAAGCTGTCTGTTTGACAATTGGTGTCCCAAATGCATGTAGCCTCTTCCACCCAAGCCTGCCCCAGAAAAGGGACCTCTTTAGTGAGTTCAGAGCCTCAAACTCTTAGATTCTCAGTCCAGATCTGAAACTACTCCTGCAGCCTTGACAAACTTTCTCATGTCTCTGGTTCCCATCCTCTGTAGAAGAAGTCCCTAAATAATCTTTTTACACCAGATAGGGTCTTGGTCTTCCCATGCAAACCTGAAATTAAAGACAGCACACAAACTGGTCTGAGGTTGAAGCAGGTGGATGTGGTCTCATCAGGGGGCCGGGTATGAAAGCCACCTGTGGCACACTTCCATCCGGCCTCCAGAGCCAGCACAAAAGACTGTCTGAGCAGCGTGCTCAAGACACAAGAATGTAGAAGGAGCTACTCTACTAGGGGATAACGCAGCCTGCCATCCCCAGAGGCAGCTTGCTGCTGCTGGGGCAAGCGAATGAGCAGTTGTTTGAGCAGGGGTTGAGAGGTAGTGTCTTGGGGAGCTATTTGCAAGGGGACAGGAGGGAAAAGACTCAGAGGGGGAGCAGTGCAGAATCTAGATCAAGTCCTGTGGGTATTGAGATAGGACCATCCAGATCTACAAGGTGCAGATCACTTTGGTGCACTTTGGGCTAGAGGCAGGGGTTAGCTGAAAGCTGACATTCAGTGCTTCAAATTTTACTCCCCGTTTTGCTCTCTGTTTTTTACACAGGGTGCTCATCTGCACAGACACGTACCAATTGGCTTGACTACAGCTACATCTATGCGGGAAGAAAACGGTTTAAAGCCAGATCCTCAGCTGCAATAAATCAAGCAGCTGTGGACTCAGGCCAACAGAGACCATACGTGAGATCTCCCAGTTTCTCCTCTCTAACTGTTGTGTTAAACTAAACATAGGATTCAGTAGCTCCCTATCTCTGCCTTGTTTTTGTACTCTGACATTTTGTCCGACTTCATGTGCCAGGGTAAATACAAGAAAGATTATCACACCAGAATTGCATCCAAATTGTCAATGACTCACCCACTCAGACAACTACCTCTGTAAGGAAATAGGGGGATAGTTTTCACCTCTTGCTGTTTTAGGGAAGAGGAAGCATAATCCATCTGGTCTTGCACAGATATCATCCCTGGAAGAAGATCTTTATAATTCTGTACCTCAGCGTGTGGGATCTAAGAGCCAGCCCCACAGCTAGAAGGGGGTCTGTGCAGCCCTGCACAGGGGCCATCTCTCTTGAAGCTCGGCGGTGAAGAGGTGTTGCTACCACACAGGGCACTGCCCACATGGGACCACCTGATGCTGGGATGGGAAAGCCAAGCAGTTCCTCTCTTTCTAGGGTTTCTGCAGAACATCGCTGCTCTCTGTACCACCTCAAGCCACCTGAAGGCTGCTGTCACTTTTTTGATCATTTTTGCAGAGCTTGGTGGGCTCTGTGAGGTGTTGGTAGGAGGTGCCTTGCCGCTGCCCTTTCCACGAGCACACCAGAGTGGAAAAGGCTGTTACACAGCTTGTTTCAGCAACACAAAAGGATCCCTTGGCACCACGGGCACCCTCCACTGGTCAGGCAAGCCAAATAGCAAGGTGCTTTGCATAAGTAGACACAAGCACCAAGCAGCCTTTGCAGCACTGGAGGTCTCCCACGTGGGAATGAGAGAGGAGCCATGAGTGCTCCAGCACACCACAAGCTGGGGCCAACTACGGCCACCCCATGAGGGCACCCCTGTCACCTGCTGTGCCCAGGAGGACATGCTGTACCCCAGCCCCTTCCTCTGGGACTGGTTAAACTGGCTCTTACACCCTTTTGAGAACTTCTCAGGCACACTGCATTAAAAACATCAACCCTATATAAGGCCCACAGTCAGTATCAGGCTCCTTGTCTCAGATTCCTCCTGGACCCCTCATTCAGCGAGGAAAGGGTTGTAGGTGAAAAAGATCCTGTTTTTTTTTTTTTTCCCCAACAGCTTACAAATGGTATGGAAGCATGTATTGGCCTGGATTTCCTAACTCCATAGAGATGATTCCTACATACAGCCCATCTAACAAACAAATGAGCAATGGCTGTGGCATCCGAAGGTGGCTTGCTGCTCCACAGCACTCAGGGGAGGCTCTTCGGTTTTCACATCTGGGCGAAGCTGTTACATTTGTGTGACCTTTCAAAACCAAGGGAACTTTCTGTGGAATACACGGGCAGCCAAATATTTAGGTCTGCAGAGTTACCGTGGCCCATTATTTACTTATCACCAACACAGGGCTCAGGAGAGACAGAGCTGTCCAAAGTCTGGGTTGCATGTCAACTCTTCACATTAATGCACTTTGTCTGTCATTAAAGAGCAACACTATTTTTCTCAAAGAGCTGAGTCAGAGCCCATTTTTGGTAGGAACAGGTATCAAGGTTCGTTTTCTAAGGTATTGACCAGGGCTTTCCTACAGCACGTACATGCCCTACTTCCAGACAGTCCTCTCCCTATAAAAGCAGCTCTTCTCCCGGTCGCACCACCACTGAGCACTACTCCACCATAAGGGTTATGGAACTCAAAGCTTGTGTTTCCTCAGTGGGTCAATAACAGCACATTTTCTCCATACACCACACTTACCTCCCCACTCGGTGCAGGTGACGTGACACCCCTCACAGTGGGACACAGGAAGACTTGCCACCAATCGAGCCTCGCACGGACCTTCAGACTGTGTGCTGGCCCTCACCACAACCGTGTGTTTCACGTCCCAAGGTTTCATGCTTGGTGCTAAAAGGTTAAAATTGTTTAAGATCTCTTAACTTCATTAACCCCAAGGGACAAACCAAATGCTGGTTGTTGATGTTTGATTTTTTGTGATGCCCGATTTTAAGGGAGCGTGGCACGCAAAATGTTCAGAGCATCAGACCTACTAAAAAATCAAGTATTTTTTAAAAGTGTATTTCAAGCTGGGGACTCAGAAGTCAAAGACCCTAAAATTGCTTTTGTGCCTGGCCTCAATTGCTCAGGGTTGTGTGTAGCTGCAAGCTGCAAGCTCGGAGTCAATCCTTTGCTGTGTAGTAGCCTTTGCACAGCTTCCAGCAGACATTTTATTCCCAGGGTCACTTCACTGCCACACGGCAGGTAGACGCATACACCACGTTTTCCAACCAGGACTTCTCTTCCTCATCAGTTGCTTCCCTCACTTCCAAGCAGATGCTGCTTGCAGAGCTCAGACCTGCTTCGCTGCTCTGGCACATAAGCCACCATCTTCACATGAAGCATCCGCCGTGTAGGAGAAGTGGCAGGCTCGCCTCCTTCCAGCTTCTCCCCACCCCGAATAGGCACCAGAGATATCCTCTGTAGGGTTGGGAGACCGGGCAGGGCCAGGAAAGGGACGTGGCAATGAGCTCTTTGAACTCCCTCCGCCAGAACAACTAGACACTCGTGGCTGGAGAGCCATGACCACCTCCACCAGCTACCCCAGGGCCCCCACGGAGACCCCGCAGGCATCATCCAGGGACGCCTCTGAGCCAAAACCCGAAGCAGAGTGCTTATTGCCCTTAATGACAAATGCTGTGCCTCTTCTGCTCACTCAGTGTTTATGAGCGGCTCGGTCCCTCACAAACCTCTGAGCACCACCACTGCTTTTGTGTTTTGATTTGATCACAAATGTCCAGAACTGGAGCTGTGCTGCTGAGCCACTGCTGCTCATGTAAGGGACATAATGTCCTCTCTCCTCCCAGCACAAATAACAGCAAATCCAAAACATGACAACTCTGCAATTTGCTTTTTACCTGCACTTTTTAACCTTTTTCTTTTTAATTTTACATTTGATATTGTTAACAAAATTAGCATTTTAAAACCTAATGTTTTTGTTTCCTGTGGAACCCAAACTTTGCTGTACTTGTGCACCATGGGGACAGGAATGTAACTGCACTGAATCTGTTGCAAATCACGACATGTAATGACAGAAAATGTGTCGCAATTTCCACATGCACCATGCAGAGCAATGTCTGTCATTGTTTTGCTGTTTTCAGTCTTTACTGCAGCATGAAAAACCTTTTAGAAATATTCGATATAATCATAGTATTTGTCGCATCAAGAGACATCACAGGCTGTCTGCAAGAGGAGCTGCTCCAGAGGTCTCCACCATGGGAGCCACCTACGCCTGCCCTCAGGTCACATACATATTTCTGCGCTTCCCACAGCCCTCAATTCTCTTTGAATTTGTGAAAACAAGGGATAGGTTGCACCCTGCAAGTTGTGTCAGGTTAGGCCAAGCAGGAGCCATGAGCACGCTCGGGAAAAGCCAGCATGGCCAAGCACGGCACCCGGGCTGATGGCTCAGCGGTGCGAGGGAGGTGTGCTCAGCATGGGAAGGTTCCCACTCCCAGGGCCACCATCGCCTCCCGGGGAACCCCACGGTGCACCAGGGACCAGCACATTCACCTGTACCCGGTTCCTGTAGCGCTGAGACCACCGGGTCACTGAGCATCCCAGCTGCCCCCAGCAGCTCCTGCTGCCGAGGGAAACAGTTGATGATTTTGCAAAAAAAAAAAATAAAATAAATAAACCAAAACCACGCTGTGGTGAGGAGGGTTGCTAAGTGGATGAGTTTTCAATGAAATTAAAATACTTACTCTGTTTATAAAAAATAACTTGAAGTCTTTAGGGCTTTGTCCTTTCTCATTTTGCTTGGCTCTTGGAATGGAAATTAATGGAGAAGGCAGAGATAAAAAGTCACAGAAAGTGGTATTTTACCTCCATCCTTGCAAAAGTTTCTTTAATACCAACAGTGAAAATTTTTCAGTGATATTTTTCAGACATAAAAATCTCTTTTATTCTTCTTAGAAATCTCTTTTGCAGTGGGAAGGGAGAGCTTTACATCATAAAAATTGCAGCCATTTTTAATGTAAAAATGACAATGCAAAAAAAAGGCACTGGGAAAAACAGTTTTTTTGCACACCAGAGGCAGACTCCACCTTCACTATCAGCGTTTTGCCAGGCTAGTCTTGGCGGAGGGTGTGAATTGAACCAGCAGGATCTCAAGGGTACAGCGTTCCTGAAGAAAATCCAATTTTTTTAGCTACGAGAGTGGCCAGGCATTTGTGATCTGGGAGTAGGAAGGGTGACTAACAGGGGAAAAGCCACAACTGGGAGAGGAACAAGCAGGAGGAACAAGCAGATGCCATCATCTTCGAGGAGTCTGAGGAGCTGTGCCCTGAGAAACTACAACATCCAGGCTGGTAAGTGGCTGCACAAGGTCTTGTAAGTAAAACTAAGTGCAAAAGAGACAGAGCCTGCAAAAGAAAAAGCAAAGGGAGGGGTGTGAGAGGGGAGTGCTGTTAGCCTGAGCGAAAGAGCGGGATGGTTATTTACTGGCTGTGCTTGGCTGGGAGGGAGCGGAGCGATGTCAGAACCTGGAACGGGTGCAAGGGAGCAGAGCGGGTGATTGGCAGGCAGGGAACGGCAGCGTTGAAAGGGATGGATCACTCCAGGGCCATCGTTTACACTTGCTTCGTTATTTAAAAGTAGGCTGAGGCAGGTAATTACTCACGAGCCTGACCATGAGGTATTTAGCAGTTGAACCACAGAAGAAACTGCACGCACAGGCTACCTCTGCCTGGCAGGAGGGATAAGTTGATGATTAATACAGCTTAAGTCACTTACAGCTCACCTCTCCATGGGCCTGTTTTCCTTGAGGAGTAGGTCTGCTGCATACAGCTTAGCTCCTGCCAACTTAGGGATGCTGCAAAAAGATGCCTGCACCTTGCAAGGCCGTACAGGAGCAGAACTGCAGCCCCTCCACCCAAAGACACCCACTACTCCCATCTGGCTGCTTCCCACAGTGTCCCAGCGAGGCTGAGGAAGACGTGGGCTGAGGGTGGGTGCTGTGCCCTGGGGGATCGTGAGTCAGGGGCCAGGGCCTGGAAGAAGTGCTGTGCCCTGAAGCAGCGTGGGCTTCATTTCTCCTGGGGACAGGAAAGGAGAAGGCATGGGCACGTCAGCCCAAAGTCACAGCTGTTCAAAGCAGCCTAGCCCGTTCGCACGCGTTGGCTTCTCAACATGTACTTGGGATGCAGAGCTCAGCAATAGCCTTTTTTTCAATGCCTGTTCTCTGCCTGTTGTAACAACATGAGGCTTAATTTTGAACAGCACTACGAAACCAGAGAGATAGACATAAGTATTAGCTGATACTCAATACCAGGAATGACCTGTCTTTCATGTCCTCTCACTGTTCTGGTAGAAGCCTACCAGAATGCAGGACACATGTTTTCCAACTCAATAGCAGGTATCCAGCTGGAGAAATGTGTTTCCCTGAATTATGGCCATATGCTGTATATCCCACTTCAACATATCATATCATGTTCCATCTGTGCAGAATTCGACACTGCATAAAACAATCTGCTTTGAATTTGAATGCGTATACTTCCTCGCACAAAACAAAACCCTCTTGCTAGGCTATGAGTCTAAACGCCCTGGAGTTTCTGGTGAAGCTTGTCCCACAAGCAGAAAAGACTACAAGCAAAGCTGTAGGGAGAAGAAGGCACGACCACTGAGCTGTGCCATCTGAAACAAATTCCACCTTTGCAACGAGCAGCTTGTCCTGGTGTTCGCTGAGAGTGGACAGAGCAGAACCCGGAGCAAGAAATACTAGCAGATATCCTAGGACTACCGAGCTGTACAAAGGATGGTATGTAGGAGTACATCACTCAGGCTTTCTCTAAGCTGCTCTAGCCCTTTCACATCTGTAGCCAAGCAATAATTAAAAGGCTGCTAGAGAGTAGATGTCTCAGCAATTTCTAATACTATGGCACCCAGAAGTATAGAAAAATCTTAATCTATGTTGAAGACAGCATCTCTTTGCACAGACTAACTGCTACGACAAGTCAATCGGGCAACACAGAATGGGGGTTTTTTTGTTGTTGTTTTTCAAGGAAATGAGAATGCTTTCCAACTGTTTGCCACACTTCTAATAGTCCCAGGGTGATCCCACCTGCCTCGCCCCCTCACATATTCACCCTCTCCTAAGGAGGCCCATTCCTCCTTAGGAAGAAATGTGAAGTCAGAAATACTCAACAAGTCCTTAAATGATGAACACTTCTTCTTTATTTCCTCTTTCTCTCTCAAAACCTTTCAGCCAGACTTGCTGTAGCTGCTTTACATTTGATGGCTCTGCTGCTTGTTTCATCAATGATGAATTTGTTTGCATTGCCTCCCAGCAGACCAGCCTTTGGCAGAGGTGCATCCCAGGTAAAATAGGTTTTTAGCCCCTAATCTAAGAGAAAAAAAGAAACAGCAACTGAATGATAGAGAAGGGTCAGTACAACTTCAGCACCATTAATGAAAAGAGTCTGCTCGTAGGATATTGACAAAAAGGGAGAGGAGTATGTTTTACAGAATTCCAGTTCTTGATGACAGTAGTCATTTATTTCACTCTAAAATAACAGAACAAAACAACTAACATTTGGGAGCCTGTAGCATACTGGACGCTGATCTTCTTCACTAGTGAAAGACGTATGTGAAGGGGTTGATTAGCAGGTATGCTGCATTCAGCTCACGGCTGTGCTGAGGGCCTACAGACACATCCAAGAACTACTTCGCCTCAGGTCTGCAGGGTTTCTGGTTCAAGATGGACCAGAGCTTTCTATTGCTTTTATCTGTCTGATCACAATAAGATCCAAAACTCCTCTCTGGAGATCCTCATCTGAACCAACATGATTGGTAAATGACAAACAGAACAGCAGTGTCAGATTAAAACTCTTGAGGATACAAAACCCAGACTCTGAAACATATTTGGGAGTCAAGCTGCAGGACACAGCTGGTTTTAGGAAGATTGAGGTGTGAGACTTTTTTGGCCAGCATCAGCATCAGCAGCAGATCATGCCTGGTGAACTCACAGAAGGCCATCAAAACAGCACATTGTTGTCATGCCATGAGCCATTGTCTGCTTTATGATGGCAACAAGAGACACTCATCCAGCGCAGGACTCCACCGAGTGGGAGCGAACAAAGGGTCTCTCTCATTCTGAAGCATTCAGCTGGCTGTATTAAACAGAATGCCTTAGATGAAGTTATGGGAGACATTTATTCCACTCTGCTCACTACTAATGACATCCCAGCAGGAGTACTGCCCAGTTTAGGTGCCACAACAGGCATTGCAATAAATCCCCTTTTTTCCATTTTAAGAGTAAAATTCAGGCCTGTATTTCTCAAGGGAGTTAATTGCAGATGAGTGCGTAACAGTTTTTAGGAGTACCATGGCATCTAATTCTCCTCGGTCTCAGGCAATTTATGATGAAAACACCTCAGGCACTGTGGCACTGCAGAGAGTGCTCCATGCACTGGAAGCTCCATCCCTTCCTCTTCTGATGGGAAGGGACCGAGCAAGGTCCATTCTGGTAGAAATATTTGAAAATATTTTTCACAGCATAGAGAGAAATAAGGCAAAGAACAATGGTCTGTGGACCGCGAGCTGCCCAGCCTTACATACGTATCTGTCGTGCCCAGATATATTTAGGTTCCAGGCCCTGTTAGTCAGTCTGTGGTCAGCAGACCACCAACGTCCCAGAAGGCATCAGAAAATGATCTGCAAGAGCATGTTCCCTAAAACTGAACACAGAACTCTACCTGAGCCTTCATCAGTCCAAAGCATTATGGAGTATTTCTGACATGTAATATCCCAGTTACTATATTCTGGACTATCCTGCGAAATAGCATCACTTATTACATTACATTCAGAATTAATTCCATTATAAAGCCTGGATTTTTTCTTGCAGAACTATTATCTAGCCAGATTTGTACCTTATGCTTTAGGTGATCCTTCCTTAAGTGTAATATTTTACACTCGTTGCTATTACACATCATTGTACTTATGTCAAACTGCCCCTTTACTGTAGCAAGATCATTTGGAAACCCATTTTCTTAAGTGCTTGAGTTACATTTCACTCTTATCAAAGAAGAACATTAGACTAGTAAATATCATTTATTCCAGATAAATTCACATTGGATGTTTTTATCACATTATCATTCTGCAATTGCTATTATATAAAGCACTTGAATTTTTTGCAGTATTTCTCAGAGTATTTGAGCTATCTGGGACAGGTTGGCCATCCGCAATTCTGGGTACCTCTTAATTCTTCTGTATTCTTAAATGCAGTTGTTAATATTTCAGAAATGACTGCGGTTAGTTCTGTAGTTATACCAGTGCAAACCTGCCGAGGACTTCCTGCCCTGAGTATACGCACTTTATTCAAATATTCCTTCACTTCTTTTCCGTGGCCTGGGTTTCAGTTCCCTTGCTAGCTCTAAGTGTGTTTGGCCTCTCGTATCAGGTGTCCCCTACTTGCAAAGAAGGTGTTTCACACTTCAGCCCGCTCTGTCGTTTGTCCTTTGCTCACTATCCCATCCCCGGGAAGTGATAATCCTTTTCCTTCTTTTCTTCTCATTTCTTTTTCTGGCCCCTTTTGCATTCTTTATACATCAGCCCTTCTCTTTTACTTTTCCTAGTACAGTGCCTTTGCTCATTTTTTGTATGATGACCAAGCAGCTCCTGACTCAGACCCTCTGATTTCTTCCAAAGCTGTCCTCCTTGTCAGCAAAATAGCTTCCTACGGGACCTTTAAAACTGCCTGTTTCCTTAAGCCCCTTTCTCCTTTCCACTCTTCCCTGCAGAACCTTCCCTATCAGCTCTCCAAGGTGAGGAAATCTGCCTAACAGGAGTCATTTGGTCCTGCTCTCCTCCTTTCAAGCCTCCTTTTCCACAGATGCATGAACTCCAGTTGCCTTCTAGCAAGTTTCTCCTTATTAGTCAAATCTATTATAGCTTATCTGGCCATGTCTCCTGTAACTGCCTCCACTTTTTGAAAAAAAAAAAAAAAAGTTGTCCAACACATTCCAAAAACTTGAGGAACTGTCTGTGCTATGCTGGTTTGGTTTTGTTTTGCTTTGTTTTTTTCTTACAGCAGATACCAGGTTAGACAAAGTCTTCGATTACCACTACCTCATATCCTCAGGACACTCCCAGTAGTTGCTCAAAAACCGTGACAATGACCTCCTCCTCCTCATTAAGTAATCTTTAGTAGAGCTTTACAGTTCCTCTCTATTTTATCTCCAACAGCTCTGTCTCTCCTCTCTTTCTGGCCTTCTACACATTCCTAATATACCAGATAATCCTCTTCCTTCTTTTCCTGCCTGTCCTTCCTACCCAAATGATTCTCTGCTGCTAATACCGAAGTGCTGCAATTTCTTCCACTGAGCCTGTGTGACGTGATTTAAACTGTAGCCTTTGTTGTGTCCCAAGACTTCCAGTTCTTCCTGTTTATTCTCCATACTCTTAGCATCAGTGTAAAGACATCTCAGATGTTTGGCAGTTTGCCCTTACGTTATCCCTTTTGTTCTTCTACGGCCCTCCTGCAATTTCCCACTCCCACTGTAGAAACAAGTTGTCAACCAGACCTCTGGTTTTCTTATTCACCTGAGGTCTTTCCTGCCCACCCAGTCAAAAACTGGTGTCCTAGGAGTCTTCTCACTCATTCTTCTCTAGTAATAAAATTCTCATGTTTCGAAAAACAATGTTTTTTGGCCTGTTAAACAACGCTCCATAGGATGGAGATTCTCCTAAGGGTCTTCCTAAAAAATGGTGCAGAAAGCTGCTAGTAGGAAAGCGTTCTTATGGGCTGAAAGTCCCCAGTCTAATTTCAGACTTCTCCATTCCAGAGAGTTGACGGTGTTCATAGTTTAAACGAATGCTAGTTTAGCCAAACATAGGGTCCCATACTCTGCATCAGGCTGCTGGTGTGCAAAACTAGCTCCAGTTGAAACCTTGGGGGAACCCTTTCTAATTCCCAGCAGTACAATACACTGAATAGTAACAGATATTAACTAAGACAGGGGTACTTTTCAAGGCTGCAGTCATCAAGGAATAGGCAGATGATGAGCATAACAGAGATAATATGTTGCCTCTCCTCCCTCACAATTATGATCAGCTGGAACATCCTCAGTTTACAAGGGGTCTGACACTGCAAAGAAACAAGAACAAATATTTGGAAATCTAATCGTATAATTTAGCCGAAGGCTGACAAGAGGACCCCCTCTAGAGGAGTACACTCCTCTATAGCACACGGCTGCTGTGTGAGAGAACAAATTACATGCTATTGAAATCTCCTGTCCTGCTGCCCAGCCTCTGAATGACTGACAAGGGTGAAGTTCAGTCACTCAACTTCCTCAAAGCTTCAGACGTGCTTCTGAAGCAAGGATTAAGAGGTTATGAAGGGAGATGTCTCATACAATGCGATCAACTTGGTCCCTCAGCTAAAATTTGAGGATAAAGATTGAGGTGCTAAAAACAAACATGCTTGTTTTATACATTTCAGTAAACAGACCAACGTCTCATCTAGGTGGAGACAATGAAGAAGACAACGGATCTACTCTTTATGGGGGGTTTCCAGCATTTTCACACATTTTTATTCCCAAAACTATTTTCAAAAATGCACCTCTCCCATATCAATGTAAAAGGGAGTCTGCAGTCCAAAAAGGAGCAGTACTTACAAAGTAAGGGCTTAAGCCCCGCACTATTCTTTTCATTCACGTACTCAGAATTCAATTGTTCCAATGCATAGCTACACTTCAAAGATGAGCCAGCGGTGTTCTTGTGTTTCAGCAACACAGCCACTGTGAAGGATGAATTGTGTAATGTCTGCTGATACCTATCACACCATCAGCCAGACCGACTTCAGCTGCCTTCTGTCCACTGGTGCCTATTGCCACTGCTTCACAGATTCTGCTCCCTCTTCTGGCCAACAACATAACAAAAGAAAGCATTTCCCCTCTTAAAATATGATTTTGAGCATGGGGAGTTGAGAAATGGAAAAGAAAATTCATATTACTTTGGCAGGACAAAGAGATCTGAGCCGCGCATCCGCTGAATTTCCATATTTGGATTTCTCTGTAACAAAGGCTTGCAGTATTTGTGGTAAAAGCTGAAAAAATAATCACTGGTGTTTTTTGTTCAGTTTACTGGTTAGTACTTGGGAGGAGGCCGGGAGAGAGGAAGGGAGGTGCAAGGAAGGAAAGACCATCGATCAGCTTCGCTGTATCTTTTCACTCCTCCTTCTCGGCACCGCACTGCTCCTTCTCAGTTTTGTCCAAAAGAATATTGCAGACCTAAAAAAGGAAATGAGCAGAGATCCCATCCTCAAGAACAGCAGACTTGCCAAAATGGGCTAAGATAATGTTATATTAGCTATAGCATCCAGAGCACATGCTCAAAAAGGCCAGTGTTTCCTCTCTTTCAGTAAGGAAAATCCAAAAGGTTCATCTCCAAGGCAGATACTGCAGATTCTGACTGGTTTTGCATTTTTTTTCAGGTCCTCTCACTTCCCTTGGAGGTTAACATGGACAGAGCAGACATTTGGAACAAAGGGCTTTCAAACCTTTTCTGGCCATTGAAGATGTCACCAGAAACTCGGCTAATGTAGGACAAAGCACAAACTGCTCTACACTGTACGTCCAAGACAGCAAAATCTTCTCCGTTGCCTCTTTGAAGACTTCCTTTGAGAAGAGATTTCTTAGGCCTCCCACAGTCGAACTTTGTCTGATGAAGCTCCACAAAGCCACGTCTGAGGCAGAGCAGTAAGGACAGCTCGGTGACAGCTTACTACCAAGCTTGCGATGTACGGGGTTGCAACAGAAGCAATACCGTTTTTTACACGGAAAGGAAATTGCATTGAAAAGCTCAGCATCTGGTTTTAGCCAAAGCATTGTCTGTACGAGCGATAATTCATTTGCTGACTGGACAGAAAAAAAAAAAAAGAGATGATTCATTCAGTCTTCACTATCTGTGAATTTTGTAAAATTTCACATTTTTACATGGTGTTAATTTCCAGTTGACAGCGTCTGACATATCTTGATTACCTTTCCTCAGAGAGCATATTGCAGCCTGTTGGACACCATTTGCCCATCGCTTTCCTTCATAAAGAGAGCAGGAGCTTGATCCATAGCGGAAGACTGAACTGGTGTGGTCGGAGCAGCAACCGAAGTCCAACCTGGCTCAGAGCTGCAAACAATGAACCCGGCTTTAAAAACTAGTGCTCATTTTAAAAGCTGATTTCCAAAATCTCCTATTAGTCACGAACTCGAAACACTATTAAGCCCTAAAAAGAAATATTCCTCTGGCAGTTGCACCAGCTCCAAGGCTGGACTCTCCCACAGGTCTCTCAGCTGTTGCTATTCAAACACTTGGGCCCGATCCTGCGATCCTTTGTTCAAGCACCAGTCCAAGGGGGTGAAAGTTGGCCGGACAAAAACGCGTGAGATCAGATCTTGTGATAGGGTAAAAAAAAATCCACTCTCCATGAAAAGAACCTTGTTTTCAAACACATTCCACCAGGTGAGCAGCTCTTTCAGCCCTTCCGCATTGCATATAAGATGAGGCTTTTTTTTTTTACCCCAGCCCCAACAGTGGGGGCTCACAGCCCCCATGCTGCCTGCACCACCTTCTCTGCACGCACCGCTGCGAGAGAGGAGCGGAATCCTTCTCTTACTGAAACAGCTACTCAGTGAATAGCATTATCTAAGAGATAAGCCAGGAAATATTTAATAAATATATTACCCATTGCATCAAAATAAATATCATTTATAAAACATTCATTGTCTTTTGCTCGTCATCATCATACAGTGTATATACACGTGCCCAGTACAGATGAGCTTTACAAAGGCTTGCCTGAATTTTTCCCCTTAATGCATTCTCCCACTTACAGTAATCATCACATAAAATGCATAAGAACATAATGCAGCTTCATGCCACAGGCATACACGAAAGACGGAATTAAAGATCTTGTGAGAGTACAAAAAGTCTTCAGATAGGAGGAATGGCTTTAGGTAGGTCTTAAAGTGGCACTTGCTCCAACTCAGCTCGGCAGCATTTTAGAACTGCAGCCAATGTTCAATTGAGAACTCAAAATTACTTAACCAAATAATAGAACATATAAAAGCAAGCTGACTTTTTGGAAAAAAAAAACGTTTAATAGTACAGTAATAGTTGTAGTATTGTCCAGTAAAGGTGTATTGTAAAAATGTTCTGAATATTAATTTACCTCAGGTAACTTTAGAATTGTAAATACTTGCATTATAGTGAGGTAGACAGTCAAAAAAAAAGTTCTTTTATCCATTATTAGCACAGAATTTAAATCTTGGAATAATATCTTAAGGAAACGATAATGTTAAGTAAGGATGAAATATTTGATTAATGCTTAATTCTGTACAACTCAAATATAAACTTTTAAAAATATTAGAAATTATAACATTTCGAGTGCATATAATGTTTTGTACATTAAAAAAAAAAGAAATGCATGTTGTTCATCTCCATTTTGCACTTTTCAGTCTGTTTAAATAAACAAATATTTACAACTTTTATATGAACAACAGTGCATCCAAAGCAAAATGTGCATTTTAAATTATTGCTCCTGGTCGAGTCTTTTATTAGCATTTTATATTATTATTCTCTTCTCTTTTTTTTTTTTAATTTTTTTTTCCACCAGTTTGTAGCTTTGCAAAACCAGATAAGCCAACAATTCGAGACATCAGCGGGGAAAAGCCTGAAACTACGAACATACCAGTTACGCTAAGAAAGGGCTGGACATGCTGCGAAGTGCACTTTCCTCAGGTGAAGCTGCAGCTGAGACCAAAGATGGGAAAGAAACAGAAATCTTACACAAAACGCCTTTTCCAGCACAACATTTGTGTGTAACACTGCTGGGGGGTTGCGAGGGCTGCAGAGCTGGAGCTACCTGGAGACCGGGATGGGGCATCTTTGCGCTGCTCCGAAATCTGAAGGACTTTCCTGTCCGCCTGGGTTGTGCTTGCTGTAACACTTCGCTCTTCACAGTTTTTCACTGCTGTCTTAAGATAAAGCCTAGCTGGTCATTACAATCTTGAGCATTTTTTTTTTTCCTTTTCTCCTTTTTTTTTTTTTTTTT